>CAUYRH010113051.1:0-16746 GCA_963574655.1 Perodicticus potto | reverse complement strand
GTTAAATCCAGATGTTGAATGGTTAAGTTTAAATATAAAATTTCTTTACTTAGATTCTTCTTAGAGGATCTATCCAACACTGCTAAAGGAGTATTAAAATATCCAACTACTATGGAGTTGGAGGAAATCACATTACTCATGAGGTGCTTTCTGGTTGGGTGCATAAATATTCATAATTTAAATCTCATCATATTGAGTATTACGTTTAACAAATATGAAATATCTGTCTTTATCCTTCCTTACTTTGGTTGGTTTAAAATCTATTGTATCTGCAAAAAAGATTGAAACACCTGCTTTTTTCTGTTTTCCATTGGCCTGGAATATAGATGACCATCCCTTCACCGTGAGTCTGAATTTTTCTTTTAAGGTAAGATGAGATTCTTGTATGCAGCAAATATCCGGCCTGAGTTGTTGTATACAATCAGTCTACCTATGCCTCTTTAGAGGACAATTTAAACCATTCACATTAATTGAAAATATTGATAAATCTTTAGAAAATCTAGTGGACATTGTTAATCTTTTCATCGTTGTGGAAGTTGGAATTTAATAAAAAGTTTCTGGATGAGTTTACTTTTGCATTGAAGGATTACGCTGGTCATTATGGAGATTAGGTCTGAGAATATCCTGGAAAGCTGGTTTGGTTATAGCAAATTTCTTCAATATGTGAATGTCTTTAAAGTATTTAATTTCTCCATCATAAATGAAACTCAGTTTGGCTGGATACAGGATCCAGGGTTGAAAACTATTTTGTTTTAGGAGATTAAAAGTCAATGACCATTCTCTTCTAGCTTGAAAATTTTGATCAGAGAGATCTGCAGTTATTCTTATACTCTTCCTCTTTTAGGTAATAGATTTATTGCGTCTGGTTGCTTTCAAAATTTTCTCCTTCATATTTACTTTAGTGAACTTAATTATGATGTGCCTCGGGGATGTCTTATTCAGGTTGAGTCATGCTGGGGTTCTGCAACTGTCTGCTCTCTGAATTTCAGAATCTTTTGGCTTGTCTGGAAAGTTCTCTTTCATAATCTCATGAATAAGAGACTCTATGTCTCGTGAAACCACTTCATCACTTTCAGGGATCCATATGAGGCGAATATTGGTTTTCTTCAAATTATCCCAAAACTCTCTGAGAGAGTGATCTGTTTTTGCGTTCCATTTCTCTCACACTTTGGAGGTTTGAGAGCATTTGAAAGCTTTGTCTTCCATGTCAGAAATCCTTTCTTTTGCTTGCTCCATTCTGTCACTGAGGAATTCTACTGAATTTCTCGGATCTTTAAGGGCTGCAACTTCTTGTCTCAATGTGTTGAAATCTTTGGTCATTTTGTCTTTGAATTCGTTGAATTCTTGAGACTTCTTTCGGGTCATCTTTTGAATTACTGCTTGAAATTCTAATGCCATCTTTTCCTCCATTCCACTGATCTTATTTGCAATCCAGATTCTGAATTCGCTTTCAGACATCTCAGCCATTTGCGTATACAGTAGATCTTGTGCTGTGTCTGCCTTGTCGTTCCTTGGAGGAGCTGGTCTACTCTGATTATTCATATTGCCAGAGTTTTTCCGTTGATTCTGCCCCATGATTATTTTTCACCATTGCGTCTGGCCGTCCTCAGAGTTGTGAAGGTGTCTCTCGAAGATTAGACCCTGGTTGGACCACTCTATTGTTGCTGGAACTTTGTAGTGAGTGACTCTGTGTAGTTCTTCTGGGACTGCCCCAGCCAGGGATTTTGGCTGCGGGAGCAGCCCCGAAGTGTGGCACTCCTGGATCAGGCAGCAGGGTGGGGGATGGTGCACACAATTCTGCGAGTACCATGCTTGGGCCGTGTGATCACCGGGGGAGTTCCTTGCTGAAGCTGGATCTACAGAGGCCTGGCAGTCACCAGTGGAGTCCCTGGCAGAGGGCCAGTTTGCGTAGGCCCTGCAGGCTCAAGGCATGGGCGAATGTGGTTGCTGGGGGAGTTCCTGCCCAGGGGTAAGCTTGAGGAGGTCTGGTGGTCACTGGCGGGGAACCTTGCAGAAGGTGGGACTGCGGGGTCTGATAAGTGTGGGGGACAGGTCCTCATGGTACCAGGGGAGTTCCTTGTTAGGGGCGGGCCTTCGGAGGCCCTGTGGGTGCCAGATACAGGCCCGCACAGTCACCAGAGGAATTTATGGCCAGGGGTGGGCTTGCAGGTTCCCAGCAGTTGCTGGTGGAGTCCCTGATAGAAGGTGGAACCGCAGAGGTCCTTCAAGTGGTGGGCGCAGGGCCATGTGGTTGCCCAGGAAATTTTTGGCGAGCGTTGAGCCTGCAGAGGGGTCTGGTGGTAGCCGGCAGAGTCCCTGGCAGAAGGGTGGCCTGAGGAGGCCCTGTGGGTGCCAGGTGGAGGCCCACACAGTTGCCAGAAGTGTCTCTGGTTGGGGGCCTGGAGATTGGGGGCGGATTTCCTGGCAGAAGGCAGACCTACGGAAGCCCGGCAAGTGCAGGATGCAGAGCCAGGTGGCCACCGGGGTATTTCCTGGCTGGGGGCAAGCCTGTAGAAGCCTTCCATTCGCCAGGAGAGTCCCTGGCAGAAGGCTGGCCTGCAGAGGCCCCATGGGCATCAGGTGGAGGCCTGTGCAATCGCCAAGGCTCTCCCTGGCCAGAGACGAACCAGTGTGGGCCTGGCAGTGTGGGCAGAGTCCCTGGCAGAAGGTGGGCCTGTGGAAGACCTACAGCTTGGCGCGCGGGCCATCAGGGGATTTACTGTCCAGGGGTAGGCCTGCGGGGGCCCTGTGGGTGCCAGGCGGAGGTCCGCGCAGTCGCCAGGAGAGTTCCTGGCTGGGGTCAGATATGCGGAGGCCTAGCGGTCGCCAACAGAGTCTCTAGCAGACGATGGGCCTGTGGAAGTCCAGCAAGCACGGGGCACAGGGCCAGGTGGTCGCTGGGGCAGTTCCTTGCCCGGGGTGGGCCTGCAGAGGCCTGGTGGTTGCAGGCGGAGTTACTGGCAGAAGGCGGGCTGCAGAAGCCCTGCAGGCTCAGGGGGCAGGGCTGCATGGTCGCCAGCCAGGGGATTTACTGGCCAGGGCCGGACCTGCAGGGGCCCTGCAGGTGCCAGGTGGAGGCCTGTGCAGTTGCCGGGGGAATTCCTGTCCAGGGGCGAACCTGCAGAGGCCTGGCGGTCACCAACAGAGTCTCTAGCAGACAGCGGATCTGCGGAAGTCCGGCAAGCATGGAGCTCAGGGCCAGGCCATTGCTGGGGGAGTTCCTGGCCATGGGCAGTCCTGCAGAGGCCTGAAGGTTGAAGGCAGAGTTCCTGGCAGAAGGCAGACCTGTGGAAGCCCTGCAGGCTCGGGGTGCAGGGCCGCACAGTTGCCAGGGGATTTACTGGCCCGGGGCTGAACTGCGGGGGCCCTGTGGGGGCCAGGAAAAAGCCCCCACGTTCACCAGGGGAGTTCCTGGCCTGGGGTGGTCCTGCAGAGGCCTGGCGGTCGCTGTCAGAGTCTCTAGCAGACAGCAGGCCTGTGGAAGCCCAGCAAGCATGGGGAGCAAGGCCAGGCACTTGCCTGTGGCTTCCCTGGCTGGAGGGAGGGAGGCTCACTGCAGTCTCCCGGAGTCTTTTCCCAGTGAGGCTCTTGTTGTGGCAGGCAGGGGTGGTGACGCTGCTCAGGGACCTCCTCCCTCAGTCTCAGCAGGGGTTAGGATTCTGGTTCGTCAGGTAAGGGGGGAAGGGAGTACTGCATATTCAGAATGGTGGGGAAAACTTAAGTTCAGTTTTTTCCTAGCAATAGAGTTTTCAGAGTCACACTGGGGTGCTCAGGGGAAGCACATCCCACTTCCCACAGCACTCTTCCACAGGGTGAGACAAGAGGTCCACAGTTCACCGCTTGTCTGTATAAAACCCACAGGAGCAAAAGAGGAGGAAAAAAAAGAAAGGAAACAGAAAAGCAAGAAACTCAGAGCTTTCTTGGGCGAGGGGACAGACACTTTTCCTTTCAGATGAATTTTGTACCTGAAGCTTGCTTTCTTGGAGTCATAGCCTGTCTCAGTAGAGGTCACCCGCTGAAATCACATCTCTCTCTCAGCTGGGCTGCCAGTATTCAGCTTAACTGCATAGTTTCTGGAGGTTATCTTCCCTTTAGGACAGGAGCCTTTTTCGGAAGCTGCTTCCAGTCCGTCATCTTGCTCCTCCCCAGTCTTTGTTTTTTAATTTGTTTATGTGCCACATTATATTTATCGATTTAAGTATATTGAACCAGCCTTGAGATCCTGGGATAAAACTGACTTGGTCATGGTGTATAATTTGTTTGATGTGTTGATGGATTCTGTTTGTTAGGATCTTGTTGAATATTTTTGCATCAATATTCATTAGTGACATTGGTCTATAATTTCCTTTTCTTGTTGGGTCTTTTCCTGGTTCTGGGAGAAAGGTGATGTTTGCTTCATAGAATGTGTTGGGTAGTATGCCTTCTTTTTCTATATTTTGGAAAAAGTTGAGTAATACAGGTAATACTCTTTCTTTAAAGGTTTGGTAGAATTCTGATGTTAAGCTACCTGGACCCGGGATTTTCTTTTTAAGGAGATTTTGTATAGTTGATGCTGTTTCAGAACTTGATATAGGCCAGTTAAACAAATTTCCCTTTTAGCCTTTTCAGTATATCAGAGGTTCTTATAATTCATGTCTTGTCATTTTGTTTCAAAAATTTGGTAATTTCCTTCTTAATCTCATCTATGACCCATATATCATTCAGTATAAGGTTATTTAGCTTCCATGTTTTTGTATGAGTTTGCAGGTTCCTGTTGTTACTGAGTTCAACTTTTATTCCATGATGGTCTGAGAAGATGCAAGGAATAATTTCTATCCTTTTAAATTTGCTGAGGTTGTGACCTAAGATGTGATCGATTTTGGAGTATGTTCCATGGGCTAATAGAAGAATGTGTATTTGGTTCTGTTAGGATGAAATGTTTTCTGTAGATGTCTGTTAAATCCATATGTTGAATGATTAAGTTTAAATCTAAAATTTCTTTGCTTAGCTTCTTATTGGAGGATCTATTCAACACTGCTAAAGGAGTGTTAAAATCTCCAACTACTATGGAACTGGAGGAACTCAAATTGCTCATGTCTGTTAGAGTTTTTCTTATAAATTGAGGCACATTCTGGTTGGGTGCATAAACATTAATAATTCAAATCTCATCATATTGAGTATTACCCTTAACAAATGTGAAGTGTCCATCCTTATCCTTCCTTACTTTTGTTGGTTTAAAGCCTATTTCTTCTGTGAATAAGATTGCAACACCTGTTTTTTTCTGCTTTCCATTTTCCTGGAAGAAGATGACCATCCCTTCAGTTTCAGACATCTCATTTGAATGAGATGTTTATGAATGGGATCTTCAGTTGTGTCCTTCAAATTGTTCCTTGGGGGTGTAGATCTAGTCTGGTTATTCATGTTACTGGAGTTTTTCTGCTGATTCTGCCCCATGATTATTTTGCACCAGGAGGCATGTCTGGAAAGTTCTTTTTCATAATCTCATGAAGAAGAGTCTCTGTGCCTTGCGAAGCCACTTCAGGAATCTCTATCAGGTGAATATTGCTTTTCTTCAAATTATCCCAGAGCTCTCCAAGAGAATGACCAGTTTTTGCTCTCCATTTCTCTTCCTTTTTGAGAGTTTGGGATCTTTTGGAAGCTTTATCTTTAATGTCAGAAATCCTTTCTTCTGCTTGCTCCATTCTGTTACTGAGGGAATGTGCTGTATTTCTCAGATCTTTGAGGGCTGCAAATTCTTGTCTCAATGTGTCAAAATCTTTGGTGAGTTTGTCTTTGAATTCCTTAAATTCTTGAGATAACTTTTGAAATGCTCAGTGAATTACTAATTCCAATTTTTTCCTCCATTTTATTGATCTTATTTGCAATCCAAATTCTGAATTCAGTTTCAGACATCTCATTTGAATGAGATGTTTATGAATGGGATCTTCAGTTGTGTCCTTCAAATTGTTCCTTGGGGGTGTAGATCTAGTCTGGTTATTCATGTTACTGGAGTTTTTCTGCTGATTCCGCCCCATGATTATTTTGCACCATTAGGCTAGATGAGAAGATAGGGTGAAGTTGGGTTGTGGGCTCTAGGAGTAATGATTGGCCAGTCCTTTGCCCAAAAGATGGGGCTGGTGTCTGTACCTTTTCCCCTAGAGCTTTGTCAAGGACCCATACAGTGCTAAAGCCTGAGAAATTGGGGAGCTTCTTGGTGTGGTGGGGCTAAGTGACTGTCTTATTTTCAGCTGGTCTCTGTCTTACCCTAGTGAATCAGTTACTCTGGGTTGAAGTCTCAACTATGGATAAACACCAGAAGTTAAGTCACCCCACCCCTCACAAGCAACAATCGGAAAAGGAAAATCAAACCTCTCCACAACCACACACCCACGGTACCACTTTGGATAGTCCTCAGGTGATTGGCCCTGTTCAAGAGGTCCAGATCAATTATCCCAGTCAGCACCAGTCTCAGGTGGGAGAGTGCAACTAGATAGCAGGTGTCTGCTGGAAGCTCAGGTATGACTTGCTCTGGTGCTCTATGAGGTCAGAAGGAGCCACCCAGCAAAAAAATTAGTCTGGAAAGTTTGATGTCTTCTTCCCCACCTTGTACCTCTGTCACACCCATTCACACCTGCAGGGCTGTGACCCAGTTTCCCCCAATGAGCAGATGCTCCAGGGGGTTGTGCCTGCCTGAGTCACAGGGAGATCTTTGTATCCTCAGCTAGGGTGCCATACTCTGCCACCATCCGGCAGAGGAGGTGAGTCCTGACAACCTCGGGTGCTTAATGGGGGCTGGGGTATTTCACTCACTTCCAGCCCTGCCCCTAATTGATGTTGCTGACATAATAGGAAACTTTGCAGAATTTGTTTCTGTCCTGGCTATATTCCCCTGTTGATCAGATGCTGTTTGAGCAACTCTTCCCTGTCTGTGCCACTGTCCCATCTTGGGTGCAGTTCCTACTAAAGGGGATGCAGAAAGAATAGGCACTTAGCTGTCAGTTCCAGTTACTGCCTGACTGCTTTTGTCTCAGCTTTGATCCCTTGAGGGACAGGTGTGTCTGATGCTCAGTGAAGCAGTCCTCTGTGTCAGATCCACCGTGGGAGTCTACTGTCACTGCATGAGTGTATTCTAGTCCTCGCCCTTCTCCCAGGCCAGTACTGCCTCAGCCATATCCTTTACTCATAGGGCCTGCATTTCCATCCTAGATCTGTTCCTCCAGGGGCTACCACCAGAGAAGATGCCCAGCTTCCTCTGGTTGCCCAGAGAGACTGGGAATGTCCTTTCAAAATATCCCAGGGTTGCCACCACTCCTATATGGTTCCCTCTCGGCTGAGTTTCCCTCTCAGCTGCCCATCCTCTCCTTTCTCCTGTGCCAGAGATCAGCACAGGTCAGTAATAGCCCATGCGCCATCCACACCCCTCAAGAAAATGCCCAAGAATCTCGTCTCCACAGGGGACAAGCTTCCAGACCTTGGGGGTAAGAGTGGAGGGTGAGAGTGGAGGGCAGTGCTGGGAGTTCAAAATTTCAGGTAGAAAATATATACAGTTTTATGCCTGACAGGAGGGTATCATGGCACCCTAACAGGGGAAGGAGGTCTAGTTTTCAGAGGGTATCACATGTGAGATAAAATGGAAGGATATTTGAACTCCACTCACTTGTTTGTATGGAGTATACTGTGAGCCATTCTTGTGGGGGAGGGGACTCCCATCTGCTTGGCGACGGATTTTGTACCTTTTGTTTGTGTCCTTGGGGTTGCAGCTCGCCTCAGCAGGGTTGATGTATATTCTTCAACCTTCTCTCTTGGCTCAGATCTGAACCATTGGCTTTCTTGCTAAACTTCCATCCTTTAATTCTCCTTCTGGATGGGAGCCACTATGGAAAGCTGGCTCCAGTCAGCCATCTTTCCTTCACCCCTTTTCTTTTAGTATTATTTAGAAAACTACTTAGGTAGACACTCATGCTTTTCATAAACCTGTACTTCTTCCTGTATTTAAAAACAGTCTGTATATTACTAATTTTGTTGCCCTTAGTTGAAAGTAAGACAATAAACATAAATGTACTAGGAAAGAAACAGTTGGCTTCAAATCCCTAAATATATAAGGATTTTACTATTCAAATTATAATATTGATAGATAGGAAGAAGCAAAAGAAGTGAGGGTTTGTAACCCTCACTGCATCCCCACATCATGGGGAGAGAGATAAAGCAAGCTTTCTGGTATATCTTTCTTGAAGAGCACTAATTCTATCATGAGAGACCCACTTTCATAACTTTATATAAACCTAACTATCTCCCAAAAGCTCCATCTCCAAATGCCATGACCTGAGGTTGGGACTTCATTATATAAATTTTGGGGGGCACAGTACAGTCTATAGCATTTATAAAGGGAAGTTTATAGAACATAAATTTACTGACTGTATTCTTAAAAAAAAAAGAAAGTAAATTAAACATACATGCTGCATCTAAAAGAAAAAGCTATTTGTGACTCCTCATCACTTGCTTCCTAAGGAGTTTCCACTTCCTTTTGTTCCCCCTACATTGTCCCATGTTGCCTTTCTGCACTTTCATGTTGCAATTTTGGTTAGGAGCAGTTCTAATGGAGGCAGCTTCCTGAAACTTTTCCCAATTTCCTTGGTGCTGCTTCTAGTCAGCCATGTTTTTTTCTTTTTTTTTTTTTCCATCCTTGAATTCAAGCAAATCAATAGGAAAAGAGCAAAGAAACCCATTAGTCATTGGGCAAGAGACATGAATAGATCTTTCTCCTAGGAAGACAAACAAATGGTGAACTAAAATGCTCCTCATCATTAATCATCATAAGTGGTGCAAATCATAATGCCCTTGAAACATCACCTACTCCCAGTAAGAATGGCCCACAACATGCAGTCCCAAAACTACAGATGTTGGTGAGCTTGTGGAGAGAAGGGAAATATTTATACACTGTCAGTGGGATTACAAAGTAATACAGCCTTTTTTTTGAGAAGATATGGAGAATCTTCAAAGAACTAAAAGTAGACCTCCCATTTGGTTCCACAATCTGATTACTAGGTATCTACCCTGAAGACAAAATGTATATAGCAGCTCAATTCACTATCAATTGTAAAAATGTATAAACAACCCAGTGTCTGTCAACCATGAATGGATTAATAAACTGTGATATCTATATCTACATCTGTGTCTGTATCTGTATCTTTCTATAGCTATATCTGTGTCTGTATCTGTATCTATATCTATCTATATCCATATCTATATCTATATCTATCTATATCATTATCACTATATATCTCTCTTTACGTGTGTGTGTGTGTATATAGAGAGATGTAAAGTTTCCGTTTTTTATGGCTGCATAGTATATGTAGTATGTTATATATATATATATATATATGCAGCCATAAAATTGATGGAAACTTTACATTTTTTATACTTACCTAGATTGGGTTGAAGAACATTCTCCTTAGTAAAGTATCTCAAGAATAGAAAAGCAACCATCCCATGTAGTCAGCATTAATCTGAGCTCTATTTTTCTCTGCCATGAAAATAAAGGAAGTTATGCTCTCTTTTAGTACAATATTTCATTTCCTAGTTCTTTGGTCTACTACCTGGAAGCTATGATTCTTCATCTCGTCTTATGACAAAATATTTTAAGTACCACTGAACTATTTTATGTGCTATTGCAATGAAATTAGAGGGCATACACATAAATAAGTCTATGTAAAAATACCACTAAGTCTCTAAGACATTTTCTCTATTACATTTTGAGTCTTCAAAACAAGGGTAGCTAATTGGAAGTGTTACTGGACAAATAAGCCAACCACATTCAAGTGGTGTTTGATGTTCATCTCATAAAAAAGTGCTAACATCAATGGTGGGGCTTAAACTCCTTCCATCTGGATAGTATTGCAGGAAGGTTTTTGCTAAGGATGGAGAGGAAAGAAGAGGAGGATGATAAGTTTACTTCAAGTTTGATAATTCATTTCCTGAAGCAGCTAGAAATAAAATAGAAAAAATTAATTTAATATACTGTCTGATCTATTTTCAAGCAGGTGAAGTTTGTTTGTAAGACAGTGAGGCAGGGAAAGGAAAAAAAATCATTCAGTCCAACTTATCTTTTCTTTCTGCCTGAGAAATTGGGTTTGAGGAAACCAGCTAAGTATGTATTTCTATGTATATAACTTTGGAAAAAGAGGTATGTGTATATGAAATGTAGGAATTATTCAATGGGAGTTTTACTGCAACATGAAGTTAACTCTAACAACAAATTAAGTACTGTTTGAAAATGACACACTGTTGTATTGATTCAGAGGTGGGGAGAAATATGCTTCATGGGAGAATAAATTTTGGATTAAAGCCATTAGTCATGAACACTGTTTAGGAATTTAGTTGTCTTCATGAAGGGAATACACATTTCTATAATACATTCAACAGTTTTCAGTGACTTTGTTTAAATAACAATGTGATTTACTTTAAGGGCTCTCCTGAATAAAATTGAGATAGCCTCTCCTTTTGAGATAATATTTCTCATACCCACTGCATGGAGTTGTCAATATTTTCTTTTTAGATTCCATAAGGATGCTGTTACTAGTCATGGTATTGGCTTAAATTGGGAGAATACCTGGAGATTATGATGATCAGATCAACAGTTGTTATAGCAACCCTAAAGAAGAGCTCTTATGAATCTATCTTAGACCCTGAGTTGAATTCCCATCATACCCCGATCATTCTCAAACTTTACGAGTATGATAATATTTCCTCTTGTTTTAATTTATAGGTTCTTATGTGATTAAAGAATTGCACCATACAATCTCTTATTTAGCAAAGTAAAATAAAAATATAACAATATTTATTGAATGACAATTCATTGCCTATCTTTCCACTTTGTTCAGTCATTTAGTGCTTAGTTTTTGAATGTCTACCATTTGCAAGCTTGGTCCAGAACCCCCACTGAATGTATGCTACAGCATTTCATTCTGTCTTCTATGTCTTTTACTCTCACTCCCAGTCTTAGTTTTCTTTTCCTTTTCTTCTTCTTCTTCTTTTTTTTATTTTTCGATCAAAGGGGTCTCACTTTGTCTATCTCCATAGAGTGAAGCAGAGTTAAAGCTCACAGCAACCTCAAACTCTTGGGCTCAAGTCATAGTCTTGCCTCACTCAGCTTCTCAAGCAGCTAGGACTACAGATACCTGCCACAATGTCCAGCTAATTTTTCTGTTTTTAGTACAGACAGGAGTCTCACTCTTGCTCAGGCTGGTCTTAAACTTCTGAGCTCAGGCAATCCAACCCGCTTCTGCTTCCCAGAGTGCTGGGATTACAGGCATGAGCCACCAGGCCTGGCCCCATTCTTAGTTTTCTGATTCACGTTTTTATCTGTATTTAGGCTGAAGCTAAACCCACCTACTGAGATCTTTTGTACTATATTTTAGATAAATAGAATATTTTCATTTTATTTTTAATTACTTTGACTTTTTAGAGATATTATCAAATCTTATTTTGCTAGTTTTTGAACATAGTATACATAATTGTTATAAAATCTATGTCTAAAAACTTCACTATTGGTGGGTTTGTCTACTTTCCTTTTAGTTTTTATAGACTTTTTCCATAACTCTCTATGTTCCACTCTGGTGTTGTGTGTGTATGTATGTGTGGGTATATGTTGAGTACAGGAGAATATGTGTGCTGAGTACAGAAATGATTCAAGAATTAGACAATATGACTTACTTCCTAAAAATTTAAGAAGTATAGATTTAATTTTACTTTTTTTCTTTGGAGTTCAATAAGTCCAGAATACAATCATTTCATCCCCAATTTCAGGAGATGAAATGATTACAAGTTGAGCTACAGTCCCGCTAAGAGCCAATCTACTTCTGATTCTCCCCTTTTTCTACCTTACTGTTTTTCCAATCTCAAGCTCCAGCTAGGCTACATTCCTTTTAATATTGAGCCATCAGAAATACAGCTCTTCCATTTATTTTTTAATTAGGCTTCTCTAGAGTCAACACATTTCCCTAGGGAAAAGCCACTTCCTAATTAAGGCTGGCCTCTGTGTGCTTATCTCCAGCTCTGTGTTAGATACTGGTTAATTCTTCACTATCCCATTACTTCTTCACCTTCAATAATGATCTAATTTTTACTGCTTCTCTAAATTTTATTATAATAATTTTTATTGCTTTTTAAATTTTCCTCAGTTAAAACATCACTCCGTATTACCTACTGAAGTACACGCTGGAGCTTTCCCTTCTCTCTATACATTTTTAAAGTTTTTGAAAAAAAGTTTATTTTTAGATCAGTTTATAATTTACTGAAAAATTGAAAAGATAGTCATAGAGTTCTCAGTTACCTGCATGTGGCTTTCCTTGTTATTACCCTACATTAGTGTAATAGATTTGTTACAGTTAATTAACCAATCTTGCTACCTCATTATGAACTCAATTCATATTTTATTTGGTTTGATTTAAGCATTCCACATTGTATATCAAATCATCACATTGTACCCCATAAATGTATATTGTTATGATTTTAATTAAGAGTTAATTTTAAAAAGTATTTTGTTTGGGTTTCCTTTGTCCTAATGTCCTTTGTCTGTTCCTATACCACATTACAGTTAATAGTCATATGTCCTTCGGCAACACTCCAATTTTCTTGAGTTTCTCATACGTTCATTTTTTAATCTTGAGAGTTTTGAGAGTTATTTGTCAATTATTTATTAGAATACTCCTATTAGAATTTATCTGGTGTTTTTGCCATAGTTAGGTTAGAGTTATGGAGTTTGAGGAGGAAGCCACAGAAATGAAGTGCCCTTTACATCTTATCACATCAAAGGAACATGCTATTAACATGATAGACCACTGTGTATTTGACCTTAATCAGATGGCAGAGGCAGTCAGGTTTTTCCATTGTACATTTATTCTCCTCCCCACCCCATCCTCGTCTTCCTAAATGGTACTCTTTGGAATGACATCACTATCCATTTAGAATATGAAGAGATATGACCAATATAGCATTACCTACATTTATTTGTAATTCTTGTTTGTAATTCTTCTGCATGGAAGATTTGCTATTTCTCATTAACTTATTTATTTGTTCAATAATTTGTTTACATTAGTATGGAAGTATCAATTCTGGCACCAGTATGTTAGGGCAGAAGGTAACAGAAGCCAAACACATGTTATGAAGTGAATTGTTCATGTTTTCTAGACCTGTAAGTCATGTGCAACCCAACATTAGTATCTCAATAAATTATTCTTCCATACTCTTGTATTTGTGAAAAATAGGACTTGAAAAAAATTAGCTCATCTTAATGTATTCAATACTACTCCCACTCCCAACTATGGATGAAACATGGGCCTGATATGAAGGTTTTATCCTGAGTTGTATTTCCACCAGGACAAAATTGTCATATAAAAGGTAATAGAGTTATGTGGAAGATTGTTCCTTAAGTATAGCTAAGAGTAGTATACACTTAAAAAAAAAAAAAAACAACTAAAAAGCACCTCCTTTTTACAAAAGAATATTCAGTGGAAAATCATCTTTATTAAAATTATTGTTTTAAATTCACAATGTTAAGCCCTGGAAAACACAATATTTTGGATCTGGAGAAGCATTTATTTGGAACTACACAATTAGAAGAACAACTATCTTTCTTTTAATATCAACTAAATATTCATTCTTGTTCATGCAATGACCTAAAATTTCATGCAAATTTTTCTCATCCTTGAAATCATTACATTATTTTATGGTGTTGGCAAGAAAGATATCAGATCAAATAGCAAAAGGCACCCAACATTTTTGTTGTCGCCATCTACTTTTAAAGTCCTTCTTTTATCTTTCTAGGATACTGTATGTTTGTTGCAAAAAAAAAATGGAGTAGATAGAGCTGCACCTTCATATCCTTTTGGAAAAGGTTGGCTTCAATTCTTGCTTTGGTTTTCTGAAGCTCCTCATTCAGGTTTTTAGGGGCTTCTGTAGGGTTATGCCAACACATGTTCAGAAAAAGATTTCTTAAAAATTTAAGATAATTTTTCTTCACTGCATACTGGTCACCACTGTCAGGCTCCACGTCCAAATCTTCATGACCCTGGCAGACAGCAGTTATGTTATACACATGTCAAGTTTGGATGTCAGTACTTTTGTCTCAGATAGAAGACTAAGAACTTTTGCCTCTGGTGATGGATGGCACCATGGATTCCCACTATTTCGGGGTTCCATAGAAATCGAATGTTCTCACTGGCCTTTAAGTGCCACCTAAATTTCTCTGGTACTTTTGCAAATTTTATTTTTGAGTTGGCCTGTCCCATCTTACAAGCAACCAGCTTCATCTCTCTTATTTCTCCCTTCCAGCATAATTTTCCCCAAAGTTCTAGAATTAACTATGTCCATGCACCAACATGGATTTACCACCTCTGAAGTAAAGGAACAAAGATGTGTAAGGACAGAAAAAGCTACCTATCATTTTTTCTTTCTTCAAAGTACCTGGGATAGAAACAGATTATTTCAACAGGTTTAATAATTTTCTCATCATATTTGGTTGCTTAAAGAAATGTTGCTATAGGTCACCTTAATCCCACCCACTTAACACTCTTACCATGAGTGCCATTAGTTAAACTATAGCTTTTCATCACTACTATTGCTAATACTAGAATTCTTACTATGTGTATCCTACTTTAGTAAGCTCATTTTGTCTCTCTTTATACTCATATCAAGTTTGTGAGATAAATATGACTATTATTCCCACTGTAAAGATAAGAAAAATGAGGGTAAGAGATTTTTATCAGCTCATCAAGATCACGTAACTGATGAATGATGGTAATGGGAGTGTGTTCTCCTAGTCATTATAATAGATTGCATTACTTTGCCCTAATCTTTATTAAATTGTTGGTAGAGATTTGGATCTTAATCTTAAAGCATGAATTCACAAAAGAGACAAAACACACTCATTACTTAGATTCTTTAAATGAAAATAGACATTCATTCTGTTACAGAACCACGGCTCAAACATCCCCTGAAATGATTCCAGCCAGATGCAAAGTAAATACTTCCTAACTTTACAAAACTGGAACAATGAGCATCAGATTAAATCAACGCCACATAATATTTTTCTTTATACCCAAATCCCTAAGGGAAGAGTTATTCTCAGCTGTATTCACAGAAAGTAATTCTCCAGGAGCTTGTCAGTTCTACGGCTGGGGACTGAGGAGAATCAGGACAGAAGGTTCTTCTCCCCTGTTGGCCTAAGAGCATACTTTGTTTCCCTCTGTAACTTTTAACCCGAAACACAACTTACTACATCCCCCTGTTGTTGTTTGTTTTTTTCTTTAGATATAAAGTATTAAAAATTTTTAAAAACTTTGGCTACCAACCCAGAAAGTTTTTTTGTAAACATTCTATTAGTAAGCTTCCCCAGCTGCACACTAAAATTTTTGTGGTTCACAGAGGTATATCTGTGTTCCATCCTCACTACATAACAACAGTGGCAAATTTTGAGGTTTAATTAAAGAATACTTATCATAGCTGCATGGTAGGGGAATGTTGAATGACAAAACCCTCGTGTTGTGAAATTAATTATATCACCCTAGTAGACCCAGTGCATGTGGAAATTTTGAACCCAAAGAAACAACTCATTAATCTTCACCAGCTCTCCTAAGGTAAGGGAGTTATTTTTTCGCATTTACAACAAGGCTTCAAGAGGTAACCTCTGAGGGATTTTTTTCCTCATCCTTATAACAATTGTTTATGCAGCAGAAATAAATTAAACCAAAGACACACTAAATGTTAACAAATGCAAACAATTTTGGTGAACCCTATTCTTCAAATCCCTGCAAAACTTTCAACAAAGCATTATTACAGTTGTTAACTGCTGTTTATTTGGCACATACAAAGGATGATGCACATACTGAGATTCTTACCTGTGTCATTTTTTAATATAATACGTGATGCCACTATTTTTATTCTATAGATTGAAAAATTGAAGTCCGTGTTGGTCAAGAAAAATAGTTAAAATTAGTTCATTACTGAGCAGTTGGGTTATGAATTTGAGCTCTATTAGTTAAACCCTCATAATTTATTTTGTAAAGCAAAGCAAACAAACCAACAGGGTTTCCAGGAGACAGAAGAAATAAGAGAAATTTGATAAGATATTCATGATTATATATTTCAAATATATGCATTTCAGGTGAATGCCTTGTGGCTGAAATTATTTTGCATTCCTTCTTTTAAAAATTCCCTGAAAAAATATTTGAATCAAATGGTAAACACAACAAGATCAACACATTTATTTAAAATACTACATACTAACGAAAGTATAACTCTAAATTTTGTGATTATTACTATTGTTGGCACCATATTATCTCTGGGCAACTAATAATAACATATAAAGAAAAGGCAAAAAGGCTGAGTGGGCCTGTTTTGGCAGTGAGTTATGTTTTTTTTTTGCATTTGAGTGAGGAGGTATAAGAACTTACATTTAATGAAATCCTCAACTTCACATAACACTGAAGATAAATTGTATGCAGGGAGGTAAATATCATCAATTTATGTCTATTTTTCTGAGACAATGCACACTTGCCTATAAGCTTCTTGGTGCTTATTACTTCTTTTTTTGTTTGTTTTTTTTTTTAATTTGTATTAAATCATAATTGTACATTGGTGCAATCATGGGGCACAATGTGCTGACTTCATATACAATCTGAAATATTTTCATTGAACTATTTAACATAGCCTTCATGGCCTTTCAATCACTATATGAAGACATTTATATTCTACATTTAGTAATTTTCA
>CAUYRH010113046.1:0-28049 GCA_963574655.1 Perodicticus potto | reverse complement strand
CTTTGCTAAGAAGAATATGTTCCAGCTCCATCCATGTAAACATGAAAGAGGTAAAGTCTCCATCTTTCTTTAAGGCTGCATAATATTCCATGGTGTACATATACCACAATTTATTAATCCATTCATGGGTCGATGGGCATTTGGGCTTCTTCCATGATTTAGCAATTATGAATTGGGCTGCAATAAAGAATTCATGCGTTCCTTTTGAAAAGATGTTTGCAGAATACTTAGAGATCTAAAAATAGACCTGCCATTCAATTCTATAATTCCTCTACTAGGTATATACCCAGAAGACCAAAAATCACATTATAACAAAGATATTTGTTTATTGCAGCCCAATTCATAATTGCTAAGTCTTGGAAGAAGCCCAAGTGCCCATCAACCCATGAATGGATTAATAAATTGTGGTATATGTACACCATAGAATATTATGCAGCCTTAAAGAAAGATGGAGACTTTACCTCTTTCATGTTTACATGGATGGAGCTGGAACATATTCTTCTAAGCAACGTATCTCAAGAATAGAAGAAAAAGTATCCAATGTACTCAGCCTTACTATGAAACTAATTTATAGCTTTCATATGAAGGCTATAACCCAATTATAGCACAAGAATACGGGGAAAGGGGCAAGAGAGGGGAGGGGAGGGGGAGAATGGGTGGAGGGAGGATAATATGGTAGGACCACACCTACGGTGCATCTTAGAAGGGTACAGGTGAAACTTACTAAATGCAGAATATAAAGGTTTTAACACAATAACTAAGAAAATGCCATGAAGGCTATGTTAACCAGTTTGATGAAAATATTTCAGAGTGTATATGAAACCAGCACATTGTACCCCATGATTGCATTCATGTGCATAGCTAAGATTTAATAATAAAAAAAAAACTAAATTAAAGTTAAATAAAGTTTATTCAGAGGCTCCCCCAGTGCGTGCTGCCTAAGACACACCTGAGGACAGACAGGGCCCAACAGGAGGCTCTGGGGCTGAGAGCAGGTGGGAGCCTTCTTCCACGGAGACCTGGAGTGTAGCCTGGCACATGCAGCTCAGTCCAGCCGCCCAGTCAGCTACAGCACATTCCTCTCAAGCCTGGCGGACTGGGGTGTTTATGCAGCTCTCTCCTTTTTGGAAGCTCCAAGCACATTTTTCAGATGAGAAAACTAAAAACAGGGAGAGGACCCTTGACCAGGGTCACATTTTTGTTTAAGAACCAGGAATGAAATCTGCATCATTGGCTGTGTCCAGTCATCAAGTCTCAACTCTGCTGGCTGCCCTCATCTGGACCTGGCATTCTGGATGCTTCCCTCTCAGGAAGTGGCCTGGGACTGCTGGGTTCCACAGCATGTCACCTACCACCCCAGTCCTGACACTGCACACAGGCTCTGCTTCCTCCCCAGATGGAAATTCAACAGGAGAAAGAAAATGATTTTTTAAAAAACAAAGTTAGAGATGACACAAATAAATGATGAAAGCCTAGTAACTGGGACAGAACAGAAACTCCCTGGCTTTCCCACCTGCCCCCTAAAGCTGAGGCAGAGGCCCAGACTCCACACCCTGGTGTCCAGCATGCCTCTGGCACCCACACCTGGCCAACAGTCGCCCCAGCCAGTCTGCCTTTGGTGTGCACACCTCCAGGCACAAGGAGCCTGAACACGCACCTCTGGGAGATAGCCGACAGGCAGCAGCTTATCACGGACACGTACCCCTCAGAAAGAGACAAAGGTGGCAGCCATCATCCTCCTGGCTGAGCCACTCCAGAGCCCACAGGCCACGGAGCGTGGCAGGGCCAGAACAACATCGTCAGGACACAGAGAACCTACAACTGGCAAAAACGGCTGGCTCTGTGACAGCAGGTCTGAGAGGACATCTGAGAGGTGGGCTAATGCACAGAGGGATGTGGGGTCACACTGTCAGGCCAGCAGACACGACCACTCTCACAGCTGGGGCACAGAACCCCACCCTCGCTCTCAGTATGGGACAGAAGAGAGGCCCCACTTCTTCCCTGCAGATGCTGGAGGAGCACAGGCAGACTCCTGCCCTGGGAGGACAGCCGCACTCATGCAGGCCTGGTCCTGCCCCACAAGCCCTGGGTGCAGGGGATGGCTTGTCTCATAGGCACCTCCCCTGTAGGAGGGGCAGTGACCACAACAAGGGAGCACCTTCGAAAGGGGGCCAAGGGAGTATGGTATCGGGCGGTGGGTCTGGAAGGCTGCCTGAGAATGGAAGGCTGGGGTCACCACCTGCAAGAGGAGAGGGGAGAGTCTAGTGGTGATGTGGGAGGACAGCAGCTGCAAGGGCCTCCAGTGGGCACAGAGCTACAGGGACACTGCAGGGCAGAGGCTGCGCTGGGGACATGCGGGGGAGGGGGCAGTGGGGTGTCAGCAGTTACCAGTCCCCTCCTGAAATGTCCCCAGACACAGCCACGCCTGCCTGAGAGCTCACCCCAAGGATGGTGCCTAGAACATTTCAGGCCTCCCCGGGGTGGGCAGCCGGCAGCCCATCGCCCATTCCATGCCCCAGGTGGAGCCAGCACTTGGACACTCACCCATTGACCTGGTGCCGTTTGCCGGCCTCCAGCCCCAGCAGCTCAGGCAGGGCGTCCCTCAGGGGCTGCAGGTCCCCCACCACGGCCATCGCCCTCCGCCTCTGCATCTCTCTGCGCTGCCGCTCGGCCAGCTTTATGGCTTCAATTTCTGTGGGAGGAGGAGGAGCAGGTCAGAGAGGAGCAGAAGAGGAATTGCAAGCACAGGAGCAGAACCCAGCAGAGGCCAGGACTATGCGAGCCGTGAAGGTGGCCCTGCCACCACCTCCTGTTCCTGCTGTCACCTACATTCCACCCCTGGAGCCCTTGGGGTGAGCTGGCTCCAAGTTATTTTTTCCTTAATCACAGAGACTAGCTTTTTAATTACAGGCCTGATTATGAGACAGAAGCTGCAGGCACTGAGGATTTTTTCTTTCTGCAAAGGGACACTGGCAAGAGTGGCCTGAGAGTAGGGTGGGGGTAGAAGAGCAGGCAAAGGGACAGGGAGCGGAACAGGCCCGTGACGTGGAGAAAGCCAGTCACTGGCTGGAGAACCAGATGCTCCTCTGTACTCCGTGTAGTCAAGACAAGCACCGAGCGCCTCCTCCAAGCTGCAGGAGGGAGGACGTGGGCTCTAGGTTGGGAGGAGGAAGAGACCCCCCCACAGCACCAGTGCCAGAGCGAGAATGCCAAACCCCGGGCACACAAGCCTGGTAGGGAGGAGCCAGGCAGGGCTGGGCTGAGCCCTTGCCTTCCAGGGAAGACTGCTCCACAGGTGTCCTAAGGTGAGCAATGTCCCTTGTCCCCTATCAGGCCAGGTGACCACAGAGGAAGGTCTGAGAGGCCCACCCTAACCAATCCAAAGTTGGGGACTACCTGGCCCTCGGTCCCTCACCCCAAATTGCTAACAGGGGCCTGGGGCAGGCCTTTCGCGCAGCTGTGCGGCAGCTCCCAAGAGTCTTGGGGATGATTAGGATTTGCAAGGTGCTTTGCCAGAGCCTTTCCCATACTGCCAGGAGTAGGGCAAACAATTTACTCAGCACCTCATCACAAAGGTCACCGCAGGTGTCAGAGGACGGACAGAATTGATAACCACTCATGGCACAAACTGAAACCACAAACAGGAGCAAGTTTCTCAACAGAAAACCTACCAGGAACCTACAGTGAATCCCACGTTTCACGGCAACACGAGACACAGTGATAAAGTCAGGAGGGGAGCAGGCGGAGGGTTGGTGGGGCGGATGCTCCTCACCTCGCGCTGGTGCCCAGGCCCCTGGAGAACACACCCCAGCTACTGCGCAGCTGCAGGGACGGGAGAGCGCCATTCTTCCCAACTAATTCATAAAAATCTAATGCTGCTTCAACCAAAATTTCAAAAGGATTTTTCACCAAGCCTATAAAGCTCACTCTAAAGCTTATTTAACTAAAAAAAAAAAATAAATAAATGCATAAAAATAGTATAAACGTTTTTTAAAAAGAAATAGCAACAATGCCCAGGTGCGGAGGCTCACGCCTGTAATCCCAGCACTGTGGGAGGCTGAGGCAGGTGGACTGCCTGAGCTCAGCAGTTTGAAACCAGCCTGAGCAAGAGCAAGATCCCATCTCTAAAAGTAGCTGGGAGTCGTGGTGAGAGCCTGTAGTTCTAGCTACTACGAAGGCTGGGGCAAGAGGGTCACTTGAGCCCAAGAGACCGATGTTGCTGTGAGCTGTGATGACATCATGGCACTCCAGCCTGGGTGACAAAGCAGAAAAAAAAAAAAAGAAAAAGCAACAAGAAAGGAGGGCTACTGATACCACGCGAAAGCAAATCATAAAACCACAGAAATGCAGACAGCAAAAGGGCAGGCGGATGCTCAGGGACACAGTGGACGTGACAAGCTGCAACTGATGAAGACGGCCGTCCTCTCGGGGGAAACGCTGGCTTCCTCTCTCACAATAGTCCTAAAAACCAATTATGTGGAAATTAAATACTACAAATAAGTAAAGAGGACTCAAAGGCCAAAATACGCAATACAGGAGGAGCCACCCAGTTCCACTAGAAAACCAAGGAAAGAAAACTACAACGATAAGATGCAAATTTAAAAACATTTGATAATGTGAATGTTAGCATCTGGGAAGCGTCCGGGCAGGTGTGAACCGGCCAGCTGTCTGAGACGACTGGGGACAGGGATGTGAAGGGCACACGTGTGCTTTCAGCCAGCTGCCCCTCCCTTCCCCCGAGGCAGGGGACCCGCAGCCTTGAGCCGGGCACAGGGAAGTGGTGGACAAGGCAGAGCAGGGCCGCTGCCGGCCTGAGATGGCTGGGGACCTTGTCCCTCTATACAGGCAACAGGAGGTCAGACACACAGGCACCGACACAAGAAAGGTCCAACACATTCTGAGGGAGAAAAAGCAAACTGAGGGAAAACTCACAAACACCCAAAAAGGAGGAAGATCTACAAGGTCACAGATAAATACAACACTCATAGTACTTAATTTTTTAAAAAATCAGTTGTACTTTTACATGCTAGCAGAGAACTAGAAAAAACTCCAATTACAATGGCATAAGAAACTATAAAATACTTCACAATAAGCTTATTTTAAAACCACACAACACTGGTGACAAAAATTAAACAGGGAGACATACCATTTTCATGGACTTGAATACTGTCAATTAGTTTCTCCTGAAACTAATTCATAGGTTCAAAGCAACCTCAACCATAACCCCACTAAGTTTTTCTTGTTGTTCTTAAAGAAAATTGACAGGTTAACAGTAAAATTCAGGTGGAAATGTCAAAGACCTGGAATACCCAAAACCATCTTAAGACAAAAGAACCAAGATAAAGAACATGTACTGTCCAACTTCTAGGCTTACTTTATAGCTATAGTAATAAGACAGCAGGTGCTTGCTAAGGCATAATCTGATCAGTGGCACAGAAGGGAGCCCAGATACAGACCCATACTTAGGAGGCCATCTGGATTTTAAAAGGCATCAAACAGTCAAATGAGACAAGAAAAGTCTATAACTAATGGTGTTCGAACAACTAAGTTAGACACCCTTGTTGGAATAAAAAAGACCTTTAACCACTAGCTCACATCACAGACTAACATTAACTTGAGATGGATCAGAAACCTAAATATAAAAACTAAAAGTACATATGAAGTGTTTAAAAGAAAGCATTGGAAAATATCTTCATGATTTGGGATTTAGCAAGGCTTTCTTACACAATAACCACGTAAAAAGAAAACACATAAATTAGACTTCTTGGAATCAAACTTCTGTTCACCAAAAATAAATTCTTAAGAAAATGAATAGGTAAGTCACAGTCTGGGAGAAAATATTTGTAAAACACAAATCCGACCAAGGACCAGTTCCAGGATATATAAAGAATTCTTAGAGGGCACTAATAAAAACACAAACAGCTTCGCGGAGAATGAATTTCACTGATGACGCAGCTCCACTGGGTAGTAAGACAGGAAAATGCTCTTGCTGTGGCAACGGAGATCACCAGCACCATAAGCCTCCACGTCACTGTCACCAGACGGCCAAGACTGAAGAGACACACCCACTACATGCTGCAGAGCGACGCAGCAGTGGAATTCTCACACACTGTTGGTGGGAGTGTAAATGTACAACCACTTTAGAAAAACGTCTGGCAGTTGCTTATAAAACCAAACATACACCTACCCTATGACCCAGCGTTCCATTCCTGAGTATTTACCCACGAGAAGTGAAAACATGTCCACAAAAAGACTTGTAAAGAATGTTCATAGCAGCCTTATTCATAGTAGCTAAATATGGAAAAACGCCCAGGTGTCCATCACTAGGAAAACGAGCAAGAGTATATTCATACAATGAAATGCTTCTCAGCAATAAAAAGGCACAGATTGCTACATGCAGTCTGGATGGGTTTAAAAAAACATTATTCGCAAAAGCAGCCAGACAAAAAAAGAATGCATCCCAGATGATTCTACTTGTATGAAGTCTAGAGCAAAAAAGCCTCAGCTACAGATGAGGACGAGGCTGCCAGGGAGGTGCCTGTGAGCCAAGCCATCCTCTGTACCCAGCGCTCGTGGGGCAGGAGCTGCATCGTGTGGGACCAGGCCTGCGTGAGTGTGGCTAATCCTCCAAGGGCTCTGAGTGCAGGACGCAGAGCTATGTGAGGAAAGTGTACTGGTGCCTGCAACTCCCTCTGGAGAGGTGAGAAAACACAGCTTGTGGACAGAGGCACAAACAGGAACTGATGGTGAGCAGCTACGTGGTGAAGACGAGAGAATCTATGTGGCAGACACAGGGTGCTCACCGGTTCTTCTCACTTTCCCAAATAAAATATTTCGATGTGGATGCAGCTACAGCTATGCTCAGAGACAAACTTTCAGCCTTTCATTCCTAACGAAACACATGAAGTACACAAGCTAAGTAACTCGAACAAACCTGGAGAAAGCGCAACAGGAAACAATAAACTAGTAATAAGAAACTAGTAATTTAGAAAATAAAACAGAATTAATTATCCAGGCGCGGTGGCTCACGCCTGTAAACCCAGCAGTGTGGGAGGCTGAGGCGGGAGGATTGCTTGAGCTCAGGAGTTCGAGGCTTGTCTGAGCAAGAGTGAGACCTTGACTCATGGAAAAAAATGGAAAAACCCAGCCAGGCGTGGCAGTGAGCGCCTGTAAATCCCAGTGGCCTTGGAGCTGAGGCAGCAGGATGCCCACAGCTGGAGTCTGAGGTTGCAGTGAGCTACGATGCCACACACTCTGCTCAGGGCATAAGGTAGAACTCTGCCTTGACCAAAAAAAAAAAAAAACGAGGAAAAAAAAAACAGAATCAATTAATCCATGAATTAATTCCTAGAATGAGAGGGACAAAACTCCTTAACTCATATAATCAGAAATGAACAGCTCAGGGCCCAATATCTCAGTGGTTAGGGTGCCGGCTATGTATACTGAGGCTGGTGGGTTTGAACACAGCCTGGGCCTGCCAAAAAACAATGACAACTACAACAAAAAATAGCCAGGCGTTGTGGCGGGTGCCTGTAGTCCCAGCCTCTTTCTGAGACTGAGGCAAGAGAATCACTTAAGCCCCCAAATTTGAGGTTGCTGTGAGCTATGACGCTACAGCACTCTACTGAGGGTGACATGGTAAGACTCTCTCTCAAAAAAAAAAGGGGGGGGGGAATGACAGAGTGCTAAACAAAAGATAAGTAAGATACGTGAGTAAACAGCAGACAGCCCTTGGCCAACAAAGGTTGAGATCTGATCAAATTCAATTATTTTACGGGGAAAAACAAATGGCCAAAATTGACTCAAGTAGTTAAAAAAAAAAAAAAAAAGACCAGCACCATGAACAAAAAGTCATGGGTCATCAAAGAATTTTAAGTACTAACCTCTCGAAAACACACAACTTTTTAAAAACCTTCAAGGAAAAAATAACGCAAATCATACCTTAATAAGTGAGCACATAAAAAAGAAAATATTCTATGTTAATTTTACAAAGTCAGCAGAATCACACCAAAATAAAATAACAGTAAGAAAAAAAATTTCAAAACAATCTTGACAAGAAAATCTCTAGGAAAATATCAGCAAATAGGGCAGTGCCTATGGCAAAGGAGTAGGTTGCCGGCCCCATATACTGGAGGTGGCGGGTTCAAACCCGGTCCCAGCCAAAAACTGCAAAAAAAAAATAAGCAAATACTCTGCATGATTGAAAAATGATTACAGGGGGCGGCGCTTGTGGCTCAAAGGAGTAGGGTGATGGCCCCATATGCCAGAGGTGGTGAGTTCAAACCCAGCCCCGGCCAAAAACCACAAAAAACAAAAAAAAAGAAAAGAAAAGAAAAGAAAAATGACTACAGGTTCCGAAACCAAAGGTGAGAGAAAAGCAGGAAGTGCTGGAAAAGCATGACTCCCAGAGGGTGACCTGGACAGAAGGTCCGTGGCTCACGAGGGGAGCGGGACCCCAGACCCTCAGAACACAGAGCCCACCGCACGGACACCAGCTGTCACAGGAGGGCGAGATCTGAAGGACACCCTGACGCGAGAGGGGTTTATAGGACCAACTGGCATAAGCAGGGGCTCCGTGTACAGAATTTCTCGCCACGGGAATGGACACCAGCTCCTGTTTACAAACAAAGAGGCTCTGCAGGGGCTGCATGATGGGCTGGTCGGCCACCCGGCACACACCAGCCCAGTCCCCACTGTCGAGTCCCCATGGACACCCTTTGTGCCTCAGTTGCCCTCCGGCCCTGCGGCAGCGTTCCAGGCATCCCCAAGGCACTTGCTTCCAGCCCAACAGGGCGTGTCCCGGGGAAGAAGCCCCGAGACGGAGCACAGACTTACTCTGCAGCCACCGCTCCCGCCTCAGCCTCAGTTTCTCCTTCTTGGGCAGAATAGCCTTGGCCTCCGCACCTGAGGACAGAGAACACGCAGGTAAGCACAAGGTATCCAGGTGGTATTTCTGCTTAAAATACCAGGAAAAAGGCCTGGAGTCTCCAAACACACAGGCCATGCTGGGCAGTGCCGCCCACAAGGAACCACTGTAGCTGCAGCAGCTGGTCCGTGACAGAGTGAGGGGGGTGTTGGGGGCACTGGCAGTGTGAGCTAATACATCAGGTGGGCATGACACATCCCTCCTAGTGATGGTCTGGCTGCTGACCCTGGGCTGCCCTGGAAAGCGCAGGCAAATGAGTCACACCCCAGTCTGGATGACCTCCAGGACAGTGTAACCATGCCAGTAACGTCACACACCTCATGAAGGGGACCACAAAATGAGTAGAGGCCAGCAGACAGGTGGCTCTCCCAAGAGGTGTCCCTGAGGACCTCGCATTCTGCAAGTACAGGCGGGAAGTGAGGCCAGTCAACATGACCGTCTGTAATGCTTGAGGACGAGTGTACGGGGACCCTACACAGCATCAAAGACCTCAGGACCTTGAGGAAAGCACTCAGCAAAGGGCAGGAAGTGGGGACAACGGGGGACAGGGAGCTGTGCCCTGAGTGGCTGGGCCACTGCAGACACTTTTACCACCACAGATCCTGGCCCTGTCCTGTGCCCATCAGCCCTGCCCAGCCTCTGGGGACACAGGAGCACTCAGCCTCCATACCCAAGGACACCATCCAGTGCCCGGGTCCCCACCTCTGCCACAGACCCCGGCCTCCCTGGGACCACTGGTACCCTTGTCCTGCCCTGTCTGGGTGGAATTTTGCAGGGAACATTTGTGAGGCAGGAGAAGCCCCGTAAGTCACAAACACACAACACAGGGGACCCTCCTACGGGGCTCTAAGGGAAGGGGGTGGAAGCAGGC
Organism: Perodicticus potto; assembly: GCA_963574655.1. NCBI lineage: Eukaryota > Metazoa > Chordata > Mammalia > Primates > Lorisidae > Perodicticus > Perodicticus potto. The sequence continues at coordinate 18,252 of CAUYRH010113046.1, read as the reverse complement.
CAAGGGCTGGCGTCTAGGGGTACAGGACAAGCCCCTTCTGGACAACAAACCGTCCCGCAGGGCAAGGGAGCAAGGAGATTGGGACAGGCAGGGTCTGAGGGCCTCTCCAGAGCACAGATCAGATGCCGCCACCCTCCAGCGTCTGGGGCTCACACATGCCTGCCTCTGCTAAGGTCACCTGAGAGCCAGGCACCCTGGGACAGGTGAGTACCTTGGGCTAGCCCTGTTCAGTGTAAGATTACTGGGAAATATTCCAAAAGGACAAAAACACATGCCATCTCCCCCACCCTACACAGCCTGCACATGACCCCCACAGAATACACACGGCCCTCCCCAGAGTTCATGTACCCCCTCACAGTGCACATGACCTCCCCCTCCCACAGAATACACACGCCTCCTCATAGTACACAGGGCCCCCCACTCCCACAGACTGCACATAGCCTCCACACAAAGTGCACGTGGTCCCTAAGATACAGGACAGGTGGCACCCCAGCCAGCTCGGGGGTGCTGAGGGGGGACCTGCTGCCTTCCGCCTTGGTGGTGTTGGTGCGGTGGCAGCGAGCAGAGGAACCAGAGGGCCGGAGGGCAGCTAGGGGGGCCCCCCGCAGGAGGCTCCAGTAGCCAGAGGGGCCAGACAACTGCTAGGGAGACACCAGCACCCTAGGTTTCCCTCCCCTCACACTTGCAGCTGAACAGGGAACCCCCATTTCCTAGGCCTGGTCCATTTCATGTAAATTTCCCAGGCCTGGGAATGAAAGGGATTGTAGCCATTCATTTGCTACCCAGTCCCAGTCCCGCTAAATGTAACTACAGAGAGCCCTATATGACTGAATATACCCCTGGAAACCGAGCCCCTGAGCAGGGAGACAGAGAAGGAGAGCGAGCTTTCCCCCACCCCCTCACCCCGTCTTGGTTTGTGTCTCTCTGCCAAGAGCTCTGGTGTTTCTGTATTCTTTTCTATAAATAAATCCTGTCTTACACTGATCTATGGGCCGTGGATTCATTCTTCGAATCACCAAGGACCTACTGAAGACGAAATTCCCATATTACCTACACAGAGTGCACACGACCCCCCCACTCCCAAGCAGACGGCACACGGCCTCCCCCACAGAGTGCACACGGTCCCTACACAGAGTGCACACGGTTCCCACACACAGTGTGCACACGGTCCCTACACAGAGTGTACACGGTCCCCACACAGAGTGCACACAACCCTCACACTGAGTGCACACAGCCCCACTACAGGCCCAACCTGCGTGGATGGTGTCCCTGGGCTGTGTGGGCCTGCTCAGGCTGGGCTGCCCCGTGAGGATCATTAAAGGAGAGGTTTCATATAAATCAGATAAAGAGGGCCCAACGGAGACCTTGGGGAGGGAAGGACAGAGGGACACCACCTGCTGGCAGCCAGTGCTGAACTGCCGTGGGCTTACAGCCTGGTCTGACACTCGCCAGGGGGTAAGGAAACCTCCCAAGCTTGGCCAGAACCCCACCTGAGGCCAGGTGGCCTCACACAGGGCAACAAGTGGACACTGGAGGTGACCCACTGGCACACGGGACACCCAGTTCCCTGCAGAGGTGGGAGAGGCTCTTGGAATTGGCATACTATGGTGAGATCCTACGGCCTGGCCTACCCACCATGCAGGGTGTGACCCGGCAGGAATCCCCAGCTGCCAGGTCCTCCTGGGGCACCTGCAGTGTCCACTGTAGCAGCAGAGGTCGCACCACCTCACCCCACAGGCCCCAAGACCTGCTGAGACGCCTGTTACCGTGTTCCTGTCCCACCTTGCTTCGAGATCTGTGCTGACCATATCTCCTCCACCAATGGTTTATCCATTTTGTTTTTCTCATGAACCCAATCCAGATTTGTTCTGTCCCCTTTTGTTTGCTTCTGAACTCAAATGCTCTGCCTCACAACTCCTACTGTGTCCCCTGGGCACTCTGACTGCTCCTCCCTCCCCAGTGAGGGATACTCAAGCCCCTCCAGTCTCAGCTTCACGGTCTGGACATGGGCTCCCACCCGGATTCCAGCCACTTCCCACCGATGGCCACCAACTGTCCAGCATCCCACAGTCACCTGAGAAGGAGAAGGAGCACCCTGTGCACAGGACTCCATCTGCCTGCCCACAGCTGCATCCTCCATTCAGGACAGGCCAGCACGTGGCCATGAACATTCTGGTCCTAGGGAAGGACCAGATATGTATGGCCTACTGCCCAGAGCCCACAGAGACACACCTGGGAGCAGGCAGGGGTGGGGGGAACGAAGCCTCTGCACCCCCTGACAACGCCCCTCCCTGTCAACATGCCAAAAACGTGTTTCCTGTGGAGATGGCTCTGTTGCCCTTCCCACTAAGCTTGCTGTTCTGAGCGGAGTCATAGGATCCCGCCCTCTCAGCTCCTCCAGCCCTGGGCCACCAGCCTCTCTCACTGGCCACATCCACACAGGCAGCTCCCAGCCCACTCTATGCCGCACCTGGGTCAGAGAAGCTGCCCAGGAAGCTGTCCATTTGGCAGTCGGGAAGGAGCAGGGAGGAGAGCGTCTTCCCTGAGCTCCAGGTGAGCTGAGCAGCTCCTACTGGGCTGTCCTGAATGCTGTTCCTCTTGGGCTTAGACTCAGGCTCAGGCACGAGGCCACTCCTCCTTGCACTAGCCACTCAGGGTCCAGGAGAGCAAGTTCTACCTGGACTTGACAGCTCAGAAAGGACAGCGCCTCACGGACTACGGCCAGAGCACTGGTAGATTCTCTCAGGGACAACTCGGGCAGACATAGGCTGGCTCACACATCCAGACCCGTGGGCAGAGGGAACTTGGCTTCCCCTGCAAAATGCAGAACTACTCCTTACGACCTCCAGTCAGGGCTGCAAACCCTTATCCAGGCCTCGGGCCCTGTGGACACAGAGGCAAGAGGATGAGGGGCGCCCGAGACGGTCAGCCAAGCAAGGGCCAGCATTATTAAATGCTGACAGAGCCCCTCCCCAGCAGAACTGACAATGGCAAAACCCCCAGAGCTTCCAGGGAGCCACAACAGAGCGTCATTTCCTCCAACCCCGGACACAGAACATGCTGGAGCTCAGGTCTCCACCTGTCTGGGATGTCTCAGTGGCCTATGCCTTCTCCTCCATCTCCAGGACACCTATCACAGGAGTACAGGCCACTGGCCCTCCCTCCCCTGGCTCCTGTCCTACTCGCTGGTGACTCTACCTGGCTCAGTTCTGAGCTCCCCTCACTCCCCTCACAACTCCAGATAGGGGCTGTGTCCTCCTCAAACCTACGTGTTGAGGCCCTGACCCCATGGCCCCAGAAGACAAGGTCTTCACAGAGGTGATTAAGATAAAGCAAGGTCACCAAGGTGGGCCCTGATCCAGTCTGACTGGTGACCTTGTAAGAGAAGATGAGGACACGGACACATGAGGGATGACCTATCAGGACACAGGGAGGAGATGCCATGTACACACCCAGGGGAGAGGCCTCAGAGGACCTGGACCTGCTGAACCTGACCTCAGGCTCCCGCCTCTAAGCCCAGGAGAGAAGCTTCCTGCTGTTAAGGCCACCAGGTCTGTGATCCTAGGACAACACGGAGCACTGTACTCCACCCCTAGGCAGGTCTCAAGCTCCCCAGGAGCACTGCAAAACCAGAGGCTTGAGTTTCCTGGCACCTAAGCCAGCCCAGCCACTACCCAGGCATAGAACACACCTGGCTCAACCCCTACAGCCTCCAGAAGCAGTGGCTCCAAGGCATTGCTGAGCCAATGAACTAGCCCTATCTGACAGGTGAGACACTGAGGTCTGGGGGGAGTAACTCACCCAGGTCGGGTGGCTGTGTGAACCCCTTTGGCCACAGGGCCTTGGTGTTATAGCAGCCTCAGACTGGGCCGTGCTAACACTTCACCTGCACCTCAGGGACCATACAACAGAAGGGATCCAGAGGACATGGGATCTGAAGGTTTATTCCCCAAAATGAACTATGAGCCCAGGTTGTGCACCCAGATTTAGCTTCTCAGAGCACTGGGGAAGAGCACATAGCCCGGCCCAGGACATGGACCTTCCCAGCACTGGGGAGGCTGCCTGCCTTGCAGAATGATGCCCAGCGCCCCAGGCGTGAGCCCAAGCTAGGCAGGAAGGGTGGCCATGTGCTCCACAATGACATCAGCAAGGCCTGCCCGACACTGACCGGAAGCTGACTAATGCTGGGACAGAGATGATCAGCCCAAGTTGGCAGAACCACTATGGGGCCACAGGCCGAGCTGGCTGGCCCTGCAGAGGCCCGGGCAGTGCCAGCTGGCACCTCAGATGGTCCTGGTTCTTCCCTTCTCTGAGGACAGCCACAGCTCAGACAGGGCTCAGACCAGCTGGAGCCAGCCAGAAAGAACAGTGTCCTTAGCCAGTGCACAAGGCTAGGGGCAGGGACCATGCGCTGGGCAGCAGGACTTGGAAGGAAGCCTCCAGCGGCTTATGGAGCCTCTCAAAGGCCCCAAGAGCAAGGGTGAATGGGTGAGACAGTGCTGTGGTTGGAAGGTCAGTCTCCTCCAAAACTCATCACAATGTGGCAGGGAGGTGACTGGGTCACGAGGGCTCTGCCCCCCCACACACAATATATGGTGTACTCACCCAGTCATGGGTGAACAGGTAAACAGGGTATGGGGAGGGGAGCTGGTGCCTCACAGGAGAGAAGGCAGGCTGAGCTGGCATGTTAGCACTCACCCTCAGGCTGCATGGCGCCCTGCACTGCCTCAGGACTCTGCAGAGTCCCCCAGCAAGAAGGCCCTCCCCAGATAGGGCCCCTTCAAGCTTAGACTTCTCAGCCCCCTGAACTGTAAGAAATAAATTCCTTTAAAAAAAAAGAATATCCACTTTTTCAGGTACTCTGTTACAAGCAAAAGAAAACAGACTAAAAGAGAGATAACAGCATGACTCTCGACATGACGTGTAAACTTTAGATATAAATCCAAAGGAACCGTCATCGCCTCTCTGGAGTTCTTCCCATGGCAAGGAGGAGAAGCTGCCTTACAGAGCCCAGAAAAGAGGGGCCCCACAGGCACTCTGTGCTCACTCCACGTGGAGCAGCAGTGATGACCCAGCATGTTGGGAGAGGAGCCTCAGGTGCTCGGGGACAGGGAAGAGGCCAACCTGTACCCAGCATCAGGACTGCGGCAGGCGGGGACGCAGGTGGAGGGTACTGGTAACAGCATTTCTGCTTCCAGTCTGCTCTAGAACAGACTGGACTGAGGCTGGCCCCGTTCCCTTGGCTTTAACTGATCTTCCCCGCAACGATGTGGCTGCAACTTCAGACACAATCTCCCAGAATACATCTATGCAAGATGTATGTCTCCTGATGTCTTTTTTAATTCAAGTAGATTTTCCTGGCTAGCACAACGGAGCCATGATTCTAAGGAAAACAAAGCAGAAACAAGTTACATCGAGAGAAAGGTAGTAATTCTGCCAAGCTGTTTCAGACTTTGGTTCAGGAACTAGTAAAAACCTCCGAAGCCCGTGACTCCTGAGAGCTTTTAATCCCTTTCCGAGGAGCCCTGGTCTGGCTGGTGGCTTTCCAGTCATGCCCACAGCGACCTACTTTCCTCCTCAGCATCCCTGACCTCTCATTCCCCAACCAGAAAAGGAGGCACCAGCCTTACAGAGCCAGCTCAGCCCCACCACTGCTCAGGACAGGCTGCTGAGCTGCTCGGGGGACACAGCAGAGCACCTGGGGCTCAGCACTGGAACACCTGAGACCAGCACTGCCTGCCCATACAGATCCTACAGTGCACCCACCACCTACCTGGCCAAGAGGTACAGGGGGAGGAAGTGGCAGCCCTGTCAGAGACTGTGGAGGCAGCAGGGCCCAGCTTCAAACCAGGAGGGAGGTGACAGCATGCCCAAACATGGGTATCAGGGCAGAAAGGCAGGGTGGGTGGAAGCTGGTGAGGCTAAGGGGCTGGGACGTGGCTGGCCCAGCAAGTGTAGCTCCAAGGAGAAGGTGGGGGCAGGGGCCTCAGTCACAAGGGCCAGGACGGGATGCCTCACATGGAGCAGGAGGAAACCTTTCCTAGACCACTCCTGCAACCCTCTGTGACTGAACTGTCAGTGGAAACGGACCCCAACAGTAACCTGGGTGGTGTCAGAAAGACGCAAACTCACAGCAGGCTGGGTCAGGACTGCCAGTGCCACGACCCTCCTGGGCTTGGGCTCCGAGAGGCTCCCCAGCACCCTGTCTCCATGGCACCAGGGAAACAGGAACCAAACACGACGCTCTGTCCTGCAGACGTGGAGGTTTGGAATGCTGGCGCCAGGCAGGGGCTGCCTGCAACCACTGGCAGCGGCCCCAGTGCCCCCGCAGGCCTTGCTGCTGCTTTCTGGGCCCCAGGAGCACTCACCAAAGGCGGCCTCGCTCAAGTTCAGTCCTGCCCTTTCGCCAGGCTTTGTACAGGCAGTTTACAGAGGGTACACGCCCCTTCACCCTGCCTCCCACAGCCCTGTGGGGACACGGAGCAGGGCAGGTGTGTGCAGCCCACACTGGCCACAGAGCTCAGGCTGTTCTGGTCTCCAGACTTACACACCTAGTCTAGGGAGCCTTGCGTGAGTGTTCACAGCAAGGACAGCAGACCACAAGGAAGGGGGGGTACTGCACAGGCCTCTCTGGTCCCAGGAGAGGGTGTGCAGCTGTCAGCCAGATCTCAGTAGCACCAGCACTAAGGCCCCCCAGGCACGGGGGAGAGACAGGAGGCCCCTGCCATGTCTGACTAATGACACGGTGAACCCTGTTATGGCCACAGCCGGGGCAGGTTTTCATCTGGTGAGCCTGGAGCAGGTACCGGAATGTCATGCCCAGGGCAGGCCTGGCCCAGCCTGAAGCTTCACTGAGCCCTACCACAGTCAGCACTTGAGGACAAGTAGAGTCCTCCAGAACTCACGATGGGAACAACACGCCATACGACCATCCAACCCACCATGCTGAGGCCACAGGACGCCGCACAGATGGGAAGGGCCAGGTGGCCGTGGCCCTAGCTCCCTGATCTGTGGACAGAGGCCATCCCCCCACCCTAACCCATGTTCTCCACCCCACAGCAGCTGTGTGTCACCTCCCATTCTTCAACCCATTCAGTCCGTTGCACCAGGAATAGGGGCGAGTCCCCTAGAAATCACACCCCCAGAACCTTGCCAGCAGCTGAGGCGAGGCTCGGGGCCCTCATCCCCTTATTCTCCCATAATACGAACCCAGTCACCTCTGGGACCTGCCTTTCAGCACCAATACCTAAGCCCTGGGCAGCCAGCCTCAACGTGTGGGGCATGTTGGGGCCACCTGCCAATGCAGACTGACTACACGGGTGGCTGCAGAGAGCCCACAGGTACAGATGAGGCCTTGGTGGGAGCGAGGAGTTCCCACAGCCTGGTATGAGCAAGAACAAAGAGAGTTTAAACAGGCCACATCCTCACAGGCATTGGACGCACGGAACCCCCACTAAAGCTCACTTGTCCTATCCTTGTCACTACTCAAGAGAAGCAGCTGAGCAGCACAGGGCCAGGACCACCCCTCAGGGTCACTGAGACCTCCAAGGTTCCAGGGGAGCGGGAGAGGCCACCAGGGCTTCCGCCTCCAGAGCGCTGAGAAGTGGGCCAGTGGGACCCTCAAGGAACCGCCTCTCTGGCCCTGGCCCTCTGACAGTGAGTAGAAACCACGCTGAAGTGGACCCACCCTCCAGCCTTGGTTGCCACAGCCAGCCCAACAGCAAAGTGAAGGGGAGACACTGCCACACGTAGCTCATGGACTGAGACCCAGGAGGTCAAGCCCCATGGGGATGGATGCCTGGTCCCTAGCCCTCGCCCAGCAGGTGTGTCTGCAGGGCAGGACAAAGGGCCAGGGAACGGCCTCCCAGGTGCTGGGTGCAGTGTGTGTGTGTGTGTGTGTGTGTGTAGGGGGGTGGTTCGTGGGGTGTCCCAGTACACATGTTCTAATGGAACAATTAACAAGTAAAAAAAATCAGCGTGTAACTGGCTCTTCTGCAAAGGACATCAAGAGGCTGTATTCTTTTTTTTTTTTTTTTTTGGTTGGTTGTAGCTGTCGTTGTTTGGCAGGCCCAGGCTGGATTCGAACCCGCCAGCTCAGGTGTACGTGGCTAGCACCTTAGCCCGTTGAGCCACAGGTGCTGAGCCGAGAAGCTGTATTCTTACTTCCCACAAAGACCTGTGTACAGACCTGGCCACGGCAGTACAGACCATAAGATTAACAGCATCTCACTGCACTGGGTTCTCTTTCCCATGATCTCCCGTGGAACCAGCTACACACAGCTATGGGACGGGCCCCTTTGGGGGAGAAGAGGGAACACTCACCTCACTCTGTCCACCAAGATAAAGTCCTGGTTGTAAATATTAAAAAAAAAAAAAAACTATAAAAGCACTATAAAAAACATTCAAGAGTCAGTTCAAAAAAGAAATCTTTTACTACAAAGAAATTTAAAACCTATGAAGGGAAAAAAATTACATGAACAAATTCAAAAGGAGCTACCAATGAGAGAGAAACCTCTTCAGTCAACCAAAGAAGTCTGTTCCTTCTCACATAAATAGCCTTTCAAACCCATAAGGAACAGCCTGAAAAAAGGAAGACTGCGCAGATAGGCGCTGACAGGGAAATAAGGCCTGCATAAAGAACTGCGGCCACACGGCTCACGCCTATAGTCCCAGGTACTTGGGAGGCCAAGGTGGGAGGATCACTTAAGGCCGGGAGTTCAAGACCAGCCTAGGCAACATAGCAAGACTCCATCACTACAAAACAGAAATTAAAAAATTAGCCAGACATGGTGGTATACATCTGTAGTCCTAGCTACTTGGGACGGTAGGGCAGAAGGATCACTGGAGGCTGCAGTGAGGCACAATCAAAGTACTGCACTCCAGCCTGTGCCAGGGAGCAAGACTCTGTCAGAGAGAAAAGAAAGGGAAGAAGAAGGAAGAAAGAAAGAACGCCTTAGTGCACAGTTCATAAACCAGATGCCGTTGTTGACTATTCATCCTGGCAGAGGCCGAAGTCTGTAACGGCCGGCACGACTAGCAGACAGAGGCAGACTCACGCAGGTACCAGCCCTGTCTGCACAAGGCAACCTGGCAGAATCCATGAAGTCTGGCTCGGCAACTCCACCACTAGTGTATTTACAAACATTTACTCACGTTCACAAATAAGTGCATACACAAGGACCGTCCTACAATGCTGGTCACATCACAATACAACAAACACGAGCAGCTATGAAGAGGGACACTAATGTGAAATGATCCCCAAGGATATGGCCCCATGAGGCAGCGAGGGGCAAATCCACCTGGGAGGGAAAGGGGCAGAGGCCAAGAAGGCTCAGGCCATCCCCAAATGGTGGTCTGCACTCAGTTTTTCACCACATGATGGGTCACTTTCCCCAGCAGTGCTGAGGAAACAAGCTCAAGAATGTGCAACTTTTGAGGGGCAGTCACCCAAAAAGGGGGGATCAGCCAGCACTGAGGCAGCCGGGAGATAGAAGCGAGGGCAAGGGTCAGCATGCAGGTGCAGCTAGGGGATTCTGCTCCCTTCCTCTTTCTCCGCTTTCCAAGTTTTCTCCATTACTTACACTAATTACATCTGTAATTACGTACCCATTTTAAAGAAAAGCCCAAAGATATTTTTAAATATTGGGGACAATGGTTTTCCTGATAAAATTATCAACCACATGGTGGCCATCAACGTATTTTCTAAAACACACCCACCAAGTTCACTCCCCAAAGTGCCTTCTGTTGATGAAAACCCCTGCCGTATAAAGAACTCTCACAAATGCACCAAGCAGAGCAGTTCTGTCATCAAAAGGGCAATTTCACACCCTGTGACTGACTTCCAACACATAGACAGATGCTGGTATGGCCGAACATGCAGATTTCAGAGCAGGAGAGGCAGAGTCCCCAGCTCTGCAGGGTAGAGGCGCCTTCCCATAGAAGCCGCCCCTCCCACTCCCCTCTACTGACCCAGGGACAGGGAGCCCAGCCTCCTCCAGAGAAGCCCAAGTGCTCAGCCCCTAGGGCACAGCCGGGCAGTCCCTAACCCTCCAGCAGGTCTGAGGAAGGGGAAAATGGCTCAGGCCCATGTCTCCTTTACCAGGGACCTGCAGACAGGTGTTCAGAACTGCACATAGCCACTGTGGGAGCAAAACCTGCCACAATGGCAATCAGAGCTTCCTCCACCCGCCTAAGAGCAAGGTCCCCAGTGAGATGGCCCAGGGCACCCAGAAGCATCTGTACCCACAGCACTGAAACCACTCTCAGGAACCCTCCTTGCAATCCATGAAACACAGGGCTACTGGGCCACAGGGCCACGCCCCTCACACAGTTCCCAGAGCTAACACAGACGGGTGCAGCTTGTCTCTGCTCCTGACAGGGCCGTGAGATACGGGCCCCCAGGAGCTGCTCAGTGCTCACCTCACAGACAGCACCGCTTCTTGCCTTCTGAGCTGCCACCAGAGCAGTAAGGCCAGCAAGACACATAAAAGACAAAAAACAGAAAAGGGAGAGACTGTCACCCTTTACTTATATAACAGGGTTATACATATCAAAAATCCAAAGGGATCCACAAGCAACTGAGATCAAGTGGATTCGGCAAGGGCTGGAGGGAAGGGGAGGCCGCTCTGCAGTCAGTGCCCATCCGGGCAGCCTCAAGGGCAGAGGGTGCCTGGCAGCCTCAGCCTGCTTGCCTGAGCTCTTAGGCAGTGAGCTCCCCATCAATGCTTCCTCCGTAAGTAAACAAAAGCTGACCCCGGAGGCCACCAGCCTGCAGTCCCCCAGTCCCCCACGCGTCTGTGCCTGTGTGCTGCTCCCACACAAAGGAGCAAGGCACAGTCCTGCAAGTGTCACCACTGTGGGGCCTGAGACACCGCTCATCCCTTGGGAGATGGGCCAGTGGGGAAGCCCAGGAGTCTCCAGGGAGGTCCTTCATGACCAACCAACTGCAAAACCCAGCACCAAGCACGTGGCAAACACATGCACCACAGTGCAGGTTTGGAGCACAACACACCACTGCACACCAGGCCGAGGCCACAGCTGCTCTAGGTCCCACCCAGAAGGTGGCCGGCCAGTGATGAGCCTCATGGAGTAAGAGCCCCAGCCAGAAGAATGTGCAGCTGGCACCCCAGGTCAGGCCCTTGGAGGACTGGGGTCTGAGGACACCTTGTTCACAGCGCTCCAGAGAGCCAGCTGCACAGGCTCTGGTGGGCATCTCCAGCTGGGGGTTGGAAATATGCTGGAGTGGAGTACGGGGCCAGCTTCAGAAGCAGGGTCCTGGGGGACTATTAGTGTCAGGACAGTGTCTGCTGGAAGCAAAAATGAGCAGCATCCCAAAGCTGCAGCATACAGGGCCAGGTCCCTGCCTGTTCACCCCCAACCTTCCATTTGAAAACCTTCAGCCACCCTCCAGCCCCAGCTGTCAATGGTGTGAGTGACGTACAGATGGCCTTGGCAGGAGGCTACGCGGCAGAAATACACCAAGAACCTGGAACAGCTCCAGCCACCCAGTGCCCAGTGCATCTTCCCGAGGCAAAGGGTGTCCAAAGCATACAGTACAGACAGGTCCAAGCTGCAGCAACCCTAACAGGGGAGGGACCCCTGACCTCCATCCAAAGCAGTTGGAGACAGGAAGCCTGGGGCCAGCCTCCCAGCAATGAGGGACAGCCACTCCAAGGCTCCAGGCCAGGCCACAGGGACTGTCTCCCTGACATGAAAGTTCCAGAAAACAATTCCAGAAATGTCTTAAAACATCACCTCTGATAGCAAACAGCTCTGATGAGGAGTCTGTCTCCTCTTGTGGTCATCCTCCTGTCACCCTCTGGAGAATGTGAGAATCTATGCTAAACAAGATTCAGCCACACGGGGCCTGCGACAGCCATATTGATCAGTGGACCATGTTTGTACAAAGAGCATGGAGAGTGTTCTGAGGACCTGCTGGCCAAGGGAAGGCCTTTCCCAGGACACAAAGGTGGCGCCACCCCACTCCCCTATGCTGCAGGCCTGGGTCCACCACAGGACGGCTAACAGACAGGACACACCAGGACCGGCTTCCTGTCATTCAAGGTTGCTGTCTTCTCTACAAGGTATGCACACATCTGCTTTCCCAACATAACATATAATTTTAACAATAATTTTAGGTAGGGCTGTCCCCATGTTGACTCCTCTACCACAGGCGAGGCAACGATGGAGACAGAGCATTCCTGATAATGACAGCTCCCAGCACCTGGGGAGCCAGGCCCCTGAGACAGCAGCCAAGGGGCCACTCCACACCCTCCCCGACTTCCCCAACTCCAGGTCTGCAGCGCGCCCAGAGCCTCACTTGTCGACCCCTCCCACCTCCCAGTGCTTAGAGACATCCTACCTAGCAAGACTCCGGCCTGGGACATCTATGGGGTCAATGCCACCGGCAGCAGGTTGGGAATCTCCTCTGTGTCCAGGATGGCACCAGCAGTCTGAGGGAACAGCAGCCTTGTCCAGTCAGAGCACACAGCGCACATGGCAACTTGCACGACCGACTGGCTGAGACCAAAGCAGCTTCTGAGTGTTCTTCTCACGGGCTACCTTTAAATCAGTTTTAAGGGATTTTTTTATTTTTGGAGTCAAGAGTCTCATTTTGTTGCCCTCAGTAGAGTGGCATGGCATCACAGCTCACAGCAACCTCAAATTCTTGGACTCAAGCGATTCTCTTGCCTCAGCCTCACAAGTACCTAGGAGTACAGGTGCCCACCACAATGCCTGGCCATTTTTTAGCGACGAGGTCTCACTCTGGCTCAGGCTGGTCTCAGACTCGTGAGCTCAGGCAATCTACCTGCCTCAGCCTCCCAGATTGCTAGAATTACACTGGAGCCCTGCCTGGTTTTAAGGCCTTTAAGTCCCACAAGCAGCGTTAGTCAGAGGGCTTGGCCCCTTGTGCTGCACCAATCAGCCTGTGCTCCAGGCTGGGAAGAGGTAGGTCACCGTGACCCCCGCCACCTTCCTGAGCTGGCATCTGTGCTCAAGTCTCAAAGGATGAGCTCACGGGGTCCTGGAGCAGCCTCTCAGCACCTCCTTCTTGTACTGGGAGGAGTCAATCACAGAAACCTCAGGCTACTAAGCAGAATGGCAGGCGGGACAGAGCCCTGCAGGCCACAAGGGGGACAGAAGTAACTGAGCACCTCTGATGCTTCAACACCTCACAAGTGACAGTGAGACACTAGACCCCAGAAATCAGAGATGCACCAGGCTGGACTGGCTGTGTCCCACACCTGCAGCTCCTGGTCAAGAGCCACGACATCATGTGGCTCACGGGTCGCCTGGCTGCAGAAATAGCAACTCAGCAAAGGGAGTCACACTTGCAGACTCGCTCCACAGGGCGGCTGGGACAGAGGTAAGTAACACATGCATGCTACATGGGTACTGCCACAGGCCTGGCTTCACAGCTGTCGGAAAAGGCCTTTAGGCTTCAGTTTTAGAAAATCCCTAAAGACAAACCTCTAAACTGCTCAGATGTCGCAGGTGCTGGGATAAGAACTGCTGAGGCGCCCTGGGCCGGGAAGACCGACGAGGTGTGACTCTGCTGCCCTCTGCTGGGCATTCCCGTGCATGGGGCCAGGAGTGACCTGAAGGCGCTGCCCACCACCATAGGTGGGGTGCCCAGAGAACACTTTGCCTGGGGGTTCAGGGCCTGAGGGTAAAGAGTCGGGGTCTCTGCAAGTACAATCACCTGAGAAAAGTCCGTCCTGGCCAGGAAAGTCAGTCCTGCCCAGGTGCTGGGGCACAAGTGGCCTCATCACCTGGTCCAACACTCCCACAGATGTGTCCAGCACTGCCTCTGCACCAGCCAGCATGCTGTGAGCTCCATGGGGTGACGCTGCTGTGCCCCCTTCACATCCTGTGCTCCAGGGCTTCCAACGAAGCCCAGGTCCCGAGTCCAGACCAGGCGTGTCCTCCCACCAGGCCTCCCTGCCTGCCTGCTTCTCTGGGCTTATGTCTGAGGTGCCTATCAGAACAGAGCAGGTTCGTCATCTGTTGTGCTTTGCAGTCTGCAGGAATTTACAGAACAGAACCAGAATGCTAAACTTGCTCTAGGGGCCTGACCCTCTACACAGCCTGATGCCAAGTCTTAAGTTTTGTTCCCAAGGCCCACAGAGTCAGCTACAGACAGCAGGCAGTAGCCAGTAGTAGCCAGAGTGTCCACACAGGCTCACTGTACCAGCCCCCACTGGCCACACAGCAGGGTAGCTTCGAGTGCAGGGTAGGGAGCAGAAGGGGCAATGCCCAAGGTCCCTGCACAAAGGCAGGCACAGAGGAGCTGAGCCACTTCACACGGGGACCCATGAGCCCCCTGCAAAGCCCCTTCCCTCACAGCCCTGGAGCACAGGGCAAAGTTGAGTTCTACTGGTGGGAGGCTCTGCAGGGGCAGGGGGCAGTGGATGCTCTGGGCCAGCCCAGGGCAGGAACCCCACAGCCCATGGGTGAGGGCTCAGCAGGTCCCTCCCAGGAAGCCAGGCCCAGTCCAATTGAAAGACAGGGCCAGGGGACAGAAGGGAAGTAATAGGCAGATGTGGCTTCCAGGCCAGCTGGGACCCAAAGACAGGAAAGATGCCATGAACAAAGCATTCACAGGCAGGCTCAGTGCCCATAGTTCAGTGGTAGGGGAACCAGCCACATGCACCAGGGCTGTTCGGTTCAAACTTGGCCAGGGCCTGCTAAACAACAATGACAACAATAACAACAACAACAACAACAACAAAATATCTGGGCATTGTGGGAGGTACCTGTAGTCCCAGCTACTGGGAGGCTGAGGGAAAAGAATCCAGTAAGCCTTAAGTTTGAGGATGCTATGATGACACAGCACTCTACCAAGGGCGACATGTAAAACTGTCTCAAAAAAAAAAAAAGGCACCCACAGGGACCAACAGGTCCCTGCCCAGAGGGTGAGGGGCCCACAGCCCAGAGCCCCTCCTCCCGGCCACACCAGCAGCACTGCCAACAGAGTGCAGCATTATTTCTGACTCAGCCCATGGCAGGGATGCAGGGACGCAGTGGCAACAGGGCATGGGGAAGAGATGTTGCACTATTCCAGGCAGACATTCTCAAATGCAGCTCTCCGTGTGACCTACACCCATGGTCTGCCCTCCACCGACCTAGGGCACTGGCCAATCAGGAGCCAAGAAGACCAACATCACAAACAGAGCTGAGGCTAGCGCTGCTGCACCTGGGCAAGTCTGTGGGACTACCCACCTGAGGGTCTTGGGCATCCCCCATGGAGCCGGGCACCCTTGGGCTCTGGCCACCCTGCCAAGCTGGCTCTTCATGTCACAGGGCAAGGGAAAAGCCAGGTGTCGCCCCCTCTACTAGTTCCCCGATGGGATCCCACGATCTCCTGAGTCCAGCCCAGGGCTCTTGCATCCAGGGAGGGCTGAGCCCTGGCAGGTGGCCAGAAAGAACACACACCAGAAACCTGGAGCTAAGAGCTACAGTCCAGAAGGGCCAGCCAGAGGCTGTCTACCAGAAGGTGAAGGCTGGAGGTGACCAGATGGAAACTCACCATACTACATTGGGGTCAGGCAGCAGGTGTTCCAGGGCCACACCCAAGAGACGACACATCGGCTGGAAACAGACTCATGCTGTATTACAGAACCCTCTCTAGAATCCTCCTGGGGCTGCTGAGGTGGGAATCACAGTCACAGTCAGCGGGAGGGCTGTAAGCCCCCTATAATCATAACCCAGCCCCAGCCCGCAGCTGGGATAATCTCAGGCCAGCCCCCAGGGATGGGGAGCCACAAACACAGGTCCTGACACCCAGTCCATGAGATTCAGGTGCAGCCATTAGACTTAATTTTTTTGTTTGTTTCTTTTTTTAGAGATAGAGGCTCACTTCGTCACCCTCAGTAGAGTGCAGTGGCATCACAGCTCACAGCAACCTCCAACTCTTGGGCTTAGGTGATTCTCTTGCCTCAACCTCCCAAGTAGCTGGGACTACAAGCACCTGCCACAATGCTCAGCTATTTTTTCGTTGCAGTTTGGCCAGAGCTGGGTTCGAACCCGCCACCCTCAATATATGGGGCTGGTGCCCTACTCACTGAGCCACAGGCGCCGCCCGTCTCTTAGTTTTTTATGCACAAATAAGGGTATCCAAATTAAAAAGAAAAGCTCATTATGACCTTCAAATTCATTCCAATTAATCACCCCGCCCTCTTGAGAGCGTTTCTCTAGCTGTGCTTTCATAGTGTGATACTGAAATTTGAAATCGGATTTTGAATATTCTGAAGTTTAGGCTGCCCATTGCTTCTCACAATTACTCCAAACGGATGAGGTTTGGGCTTACAAATAACAGAGACCCAGAGAGGCCACAAGAGCTGAGGACACCATATCAGCTGAGGAATGGAGACAAGCCAGATCCTTGCTAAAGTGGAGCTTCTGACACAGATGCTGAATTGTGAGCACGATAGCCCTAAATCTCTGTGTGGGGCTCAGTATGTGGCAGGCCTGGGGACCACTGAGAAAGGACAAGGCTCAGCGCCTGTAGCACAGGTTATGGTGCCAGCCACATACACTGAAGCTGGTGGGTTTGAGCCCAGTCTGGGCCAGCTAAAAAACAATGACAACTGCAACAAAAAGCAGCCAGGGGTTGAGGTGGGCGCTTATAGTCCCAACTACTTGGGAGGCTGAGGCAAGAGAATCGCTTAAGCCCAAGAGTTTGAGGTTGCTGTCAGTTGTGACGCCACGGCACTCCACCGAGGGCAACATAGTGAGACTCTGTCTCAAAAAAAAAAAAAAGATAAAAAGAACAAGACAGGAAGGTGGCTGCTGCGGGGAGGGACCTAGTGACCAATGGAGCTCTGAGAAGCTCAGACCAGGACTGGTAGGTCAGGGGGACGCACGTCTTCTCCTCAGGGACAGTCACACAGGCCCTGGTTGCTAGTGAGGGGCATACAGCTCAAGCAGACGGTGACAACATCTAGCTGTCCAGAGAGCACAAGCTCCTCCTAGGCTGGCCGAGTCATCTCATGGGGTCCTTCCTGGAGAGAAGGAACAAGATCAGCACATCAAATATGCCCAGGCCTTCCTAGAGGTGCAGTTAGCCCTCAGCTCAGAACTATGTAATGGCTCTGCCACCACTTTATACATGTGGGGACTCAGGGTCAGAAAGTACCCACAAAACAACTGGGCAAGGAACCGGCATGGACCCACCTCCTAGCAGCTACAGAGCACGCTGGGCCCCAGTCTCTGCTGCCAGGCCCACCCTGGTCATCAGTGCATGGGGCAATCACCTCCAAGACATTCACCAAGCACTGCTTCACACCTCACATCTATTAATACGCCTCAACCTCAAAACCGGCACAGCTCAGAAGAGTATTAGTATCACCTCCTTGGAGAGCTACAAAGCCTGGGACCAGAGCAATCAGGCATCCAGCCAAAGCTGCCAACTGGTGGAAAGCAGAGCCCCAGAGCCCTCCACTCCTACCTGCCCACTGCGTGCTGCTGGCGGCCCTCGGACCCGTCTCCAGTCCTGCATGGAGCACTCTCACTCTGCCCACCACAAGGCCACCAGCTCTGTCTTCATGGAGCATTGCCAGTGCTCTGTGCCACAACCCAGGCCCCTGCCCCACCTATGGCTTTCAGGTTCATGCACCCAGCTGCAAAAATGTTCTGTTTGTACCCAACCTCCTCTACCAAGTGAGGAAGATCTTCCCTGGTTATGTGCCCTAGGGAGGGACACTGTGATCACTATGGTTACTGCCCTCAGGCCCGGGCAGCCAATGCCACCTGTCTTGACCACGACAACTTGGAATTCCCTGAAACATCTTGGACTCAAAAGTACAAGTTCCCGGATCCATTCAACTCACTGGACAGCCATGGAGGAGTCCCAGCCTTCCACACCTGCCCAACAGATGCCACCTCTGGAAATGATGGTTCTGGCAAGTTAAGCAGACCAGGGATACCCTCCTGGGCGGGTGTACCCAGCAGGCAGGGCGGGGGTGGAGGGTGACCTGCTAGAGGGGCAGGAATTGCCAGAACTCTGACAGAAACCAGAAGACATATGGTGTCGAGAGCAGATGGCTGCTGTGTGCAGAGGCCTCAAATAAGTCACCTGTGTGCTCACTGGACATACAATAAAGCATTTCTCAAAAGCAGGGGAAAAGAGGGTTTACTATAAGGGTATCCAACCTGCAACCCACAGGCCGCATGTGGATTATGTGAGAACCTTTTTCCTTATCTATGGTGGCAGATAACACAAAAATTATACACAGATCCTTTTTTTTTTTT
>CAUYRH010113044.1:0-16998 GCA_963574655.1 Perodicticus potto | reverse complement strand
ATAGGGTTAAGAGACTTTATAATACACAGAGTATTGGGTAGAGTGATCAAAATGTTACTGCCTTTGTAGTGGGACTGTATTGGCTTCATTTTAAAGGCTTCTCTGGACCCACTCTAATAGAGCTTAAGATTAATTTACACATAAACAGTGTGCCAAAAGGTTGGACATTTTTTTGAAGAAATACAATGAAATCCAGCACCAAACAATGTAAATTCTACAGTGTTTAGCATCTAAGAAAAATTTTACCTTGTATGCAAATAAGCAGAATAATATAAACTATCATTAATATGGGCAACAATAATCAATGGAAACACAACTGGGAAAGATGGAGATGATGGAATTAGCAAAGATGTTAAACACCTATTATGAATATGTGCCATGTGCTTAAGAGACAGAAAAATAGGAGCATAATAAGGAGAGAAATGGGAGAAACAAATAGAACCAAATGAGCTCCTAGGGATAGTTGCTATGATGAAGTCATAGCAATAGAAATTATTGAAAGTGAAACAAAGAATGTGAAAAAAATGAACAAGTGATTCAATGAACAATGAGCTGTGATTCAGTATCAATTTCAGTATCAGTGATCAGTATTGATCAGTATGAATTTCAGTGATGCAGTATCAATTTGTGTAATTAAAATGTGTAATTTGGAATTCACAAGACAAGGAGAACAGAAAGAATATTTGGAAGAAACATGGCCAAATATTTGGTAACCTTGATGAAGACTACAAACCCATAGATCCGAGAGCTCATTGGCACCTCATAATAAAACGGCTGAATACCAGTATAAAAACTAAAAATAGAAAAGCAGCCAGAGAAAAGACATAGTTAATACTTCCTGCTATGGAAAGTGGAGGTGTGTAATACAGGCTGTGATAGAGCCCATTTTTCACCCTGGGGTGGGTGGAGACAGCTACTTTCGGAGGAGGGTGACTCTGGGTCCTGCACAAAAGGGAATTTAACAAGGGCAGGGATCTTTATTTATTTATTTATTTTTTATAGAGACAGAGTCTCACTTTATCGCCCTTGTAGAGTGCAGTGGCATCACAGCTCACAGCAACCTCCAACTCCTGGGCTTAGGCGATTTTCTTGTCTAATCCTCCCGAGTAGCTGGGTCTACAGGTGCCCACCATAATGCCTGGTAATTTTTGTTGTAGTTTGGCCGGGGCCGGGTTTGAACCCACCACCCTCGGTATATGGGGCCGGCGCCATACTCACTGAGCCACAGGCGCCACCCAAGGGCGGGGATCTTTAGGAGGGCTTGTGGATAGGGTCTTTTGTGGGGGAGTATGAGGGGCAAAGGGAGTCAGGACATTGACTATGAAAAACAAGTGATGCCAAGAATTACTACTAGGATTGTAATAAATGACCTCAGTTTCTCTAACTTTGCCTTACAACATTTTGATGTTAGGATGGGCTGAGATTCTCGGAGAAAGTGACCAGTAACCTTAGAACATTGATGTAGTTTGCTAGTGTTTGCACAGGGATGGTAAAAATCATTATTTCAGCTGTTCTTGTGCAATGTTAGAATGTGTATGAATGGAGAGTAGTGGTATGTAAACTAAGAAAGAATAAGGTCTAAATTTGTTTCATTTAACTTTATGTTCTCATTGCATAGCACAGTGCCTGGCCCAAGGTGAGATCTTTAATTAACTTGTCCATATTGTCCTAACTGGTGGCAATTTTTTAATGACAGAAACAAATTAAGATTTTTTAAAAACAATATGCAACAAACCTCACTCCCAATCAAGCAAAGTAAGATCGCCTTGAAGTTGTCTTCAATAATTATATAATAGAACCTTAGAGAAATAATACTGACAAGTCTTGCTTTAAAGGGAAGATGCTTCTGACCTACTTTACCTGCATTATGAAAAATAATTATCAAACTGTATGCACTTTATCAAATGTTCTGTAAATGTATCTCTTCTATAAATATCATGCAGATTTTTAAAATTAGGTCATTGTGTTTTTGTCCTTCCTCTGATAAAATCAAGACTAACCTTCAGAAGTATTTTTGAAAAATGTTAACATTCATTCTTTCATTGGACAGCTTTCATTGAGTGAATATTTGAAGCAGGGTACCGGGTGAGGCTGAGAAGACAGTTTCTCTCTTCCCAGAACGAACATACGTGGGTATGTGTAGTCCAGTCTATTCACGAAAAGTATTGTTTGATTAGACCAGGGTGTGTTCCCTGATGGTGAAGGATCGGCAGGGTGGAGGTGTGCTGGGTGTGCAGGTGGGGATCTTATCCACACGCGATGCGTGTGGGAAAGATGACAATTGTGAATGAGGAGGCATTTTGAGCTGCTAAGAGTTTACTCTGGTGATGCGGGGAGAAAGAGATTGTAGTTGTAGGGATTGGCACTTAAAAAGGTGCTTTGGGAATTGTGTGATAAGCATTTTCAGTGAATTACAGAAGTCCAAATTAAGTAAAAGTTAGGCTTTGTTTTGAAACAGAAATTGAGAACTTAAGAGGCTAAATGGATGTAGATGATGAAGAACTATGAATGCCAGGCTGATAAGTTTGAGCTGTATCCAGTTTAAAAAAAAAAAAATAGAGAACCACTCTGAAGGCTTACCTGTAATGAATATTTTCAGAGCCTTGCTTTAGGGGAATTTAATTTTTTGCTATATGTAGGTCACATGGAGTCAGGCCAACTTCTTGTGGGCCAATGTCACACTCTGGGTATAATGTAGTAATGGCCTAAAAATGAAATGCAAGGCAAAAGAAAAGGATGAATGCAGGAAATGATGTTAGGAATGCCAATACTGTGCTATAAAGTGCGTGGGTCCTTGGGCACTTGCTGCTGTGTTGGGTCCTTCAAGGGAAGTTTAATTATGTCTAAAAAAATATTTTTTAATACTGTACATGCTATTGATTTTAATTTTAATGCAAACTGAAAATTGCTTTTATTTGTATTTTTTTCAATCTATTTTCTTGTATCCAAAAATGATAGTTTAGAAATGATTACATTTGGTATATTGGAACACTGAGAGTTATTTAATTTACCATACAACGTTTAGTAATTTATAGTAGTAATGATTTGCATATAAAAGTTCATGCTAAGTAGAAAGTGTGCCCCACTCTCAAACAAGCGTCATTACTTCTGAGATGTGAGAAGGAAGAACTATCTTGTAAATGGCTTTGTAACTGTAAAATTCTTCTCAAAAAAAGAAGGCACTACTAATTGTATGTTTAGTTCTCTTAAATAACTTTTGCTCTTCCGGTTAACATATATTTCTCAGTCCTGGTTGTTGACTAGTCTGGGCCATATTTCTGGGCATTTCCTTTGGTTTCTGTGTCACCTTGTCATTTTCTGAATGGATTAGGGTACCCCGAGAGGAAATGGTCTGTGAAGGACACAGGCATGCTGATGGCTGCATGGCCAGGCTGGGTGTGGAGTGAGCCGTGGGGGCGGGCACAAATCAAAGACAAGCTGGGCTCTGCTGTACTCACCTTCCAGGGAAATCAGACACTTGGCCGGGAAAGCCTGGCCTGTGTTAACCCTTTTGTGCTGAGGTGGTTGGTTGCGGTGCTTCTGAAGGAAAGCACTGCCTTTTGTTGTATTTACAGGATTAATAGATTTTTATTTCTGATATTTAGTGTTCCCTCTAATCTGCTTCAGTGGCTGTCATGTTCATTTTGATCCCAACTGTCATTCATTTTTTTAAACTCACATAGCTTTATTATGTTTTTCTCTCTATCTCACAAGTTGCAGTATAATCGATATTTGATGTTGATAAACTATTTTAGCAAAAGAGCTCACAGTGCTTTCTAGAGTTATCTGCTAATTAATCTTTACAGAATTCATATGAGATGGATATGGGTGGATGGGGTATTCAGCACACAGTTCCCTAGACCACGCTGTCTCTCTATGATGATCGAGGATTATTATGTTAAATGTTTATACACTCAGTACGTAAATTTTTAGAGATTGATATACACCAATTCCCTTGGCAGAAATATGAACATGCCTGTAGCATAAAATTGAAATTGTAAAGCAAGTTTTGTCACTTTCTGGTATTTAAGAAATTATTTTATATCTGCACACTAAACCTCATTTCCTTCATCTTGCCTCTTGGGGAGCAATGAGGAGCAATGAGCTACTGAACTTTTGGGATTTCAGCAAGTGACAAACTTGGATTCTTAATAGCATCATTTGAGAATTACACCAAGCTCTCTGGCCAGAGTATGACTCACACATATGTATATAATAGCTTCATTGGCATATAATTAGTATTTTTATGTTGATATATTAGTAATTTTATAGAAAGCTAGTCAGATGTTTTATGCTTTTACAGAGTTTGATGTGGGTCATCTGGATTACCCTTTCTACCAAATGCAATACTCTGAAGATTTTTCCTGTTAGGAGAGGAAGCCACACTATGTTTATTTGAAAACAGTCTTTAGCCCTAAGTGCCTTAGTGTTTTCACCACTGTCTCACATGGATTCACTGGGAAAATCCACACCAGGGAGTAGAATGGAAAGAAGAGAATTAATTCTTAGCTACCATTTCCTTTGTCTTTTTTTCTTATATATATGCATGTTGCCTCCCCCTACCTTCCATTTAAATTCTTTTAGCTATTAAATATGCAGGAAAATGGGAATGTTCTTAGATCACCATATCATCTAAACCACTGGTTCTCAACCTTCCTAATGCCGCTATGTATTTTCATTGTTACAAAGGGGTCGCAACCTTTGAGGACCGTTGAGAACCACTGATCTAAACACACAAGATAGCAGATTAATGCTGATAAGAATTTTGGGGAATTGTAAGTAACTTGACTTTGTTTACAAGTATATGGTCTACCCTGCTGTGCCTTCTGTTAGGGTTCTACAGAGCGACATATTGTGTGTTTGGAATCGGGGTGGAGGGGCAGGGGTTAAGTGCAGAGGTAGGCAGTCTTCATTAGTGGGAACAGGGGCCCAGGACGATAGGACGTTCTCTCATCCCAAAAGTAAACTGCACCTTGTTGAGACAGCCTCATGGGCAGTCAGAGACATAGCAGAGTTGCTGGAGGTTTTTAAGAAGGAGAGGGGGGTGATAAAGGTGAAATTAAGGGGAAATTAATGTATCAGCAGCTCAGCCTCAGAAGCTTCCTGTCCTCTTTTCCTCAGCCTCTGCTGTTTCCACATTCATTGAAAGGAGTATTTGAGGGGGAAAAGAAGGTCATAGTTATATTCTTTATAAAATATGCTTAAGATACAGATCATTTTTGAATAAACAAAAGACTAAAGCTTTTTACTATTAGAGCCAGAAGCACCTACTGCCTCAGCCTTTGCTGTACTTGGAGAAACCACATCTGGGCTTGCTCTGTTCTCAGCTTCCCCCTTAGTTGGGACTGTGCTATGATCCTGTTGACCCCTGCCCAGCGCAGCAGGGTTCAGCACAGTGGATCATGTTAGTGAGGTCAGCTGGATGTCAAATGTCTTTCCATATTGGGGTAGAGAAATAATTGCTGCTTTGTGCTGTGATGTGGCCCACCGTTTGCAAATAGAGATTTCTTTCCCCTCCTGTAATCATCTTAAAGCATCAAAATATGAAATCACTGTCACCTAGACTCCCCCCCAATTTTTAATTTGATTAATTAGCTAAGTATTTTTTGAAAAGAATTATTTAAGTGATATGATACAAAGAATATGGAAATAGATTTTAAAATTATTCTAAGTCCCAAATATCTAACATAACTACGATTAACATATGTAGCACTTTCCAGATTTTTCTAAAAATGTGTTTCACATAGGGCATATACACTGTTATATCCCACTTAAACATTTAAATATTTTAATGTAATAAAGTTTTCCCACTTGATTTTGATATTATTTTTATGACTATTATTTTCAAAGACCGAATAACATGCTTAAGAAACTGTTGAAGTTGACTTGATTATTTTATTAATTCCATACTTTTTCTCTTTTAAGTTTTACTAATTTTTAAAAAGTATTTTTTATATTATTTGCAAAGACTTTTATTCTCCAAAGACCATTTCTGAACTCAGTAAGCATCCTTACTCATTGTTTGGTTCCTTTCTGAAAGTATTGACAGAATGTTCTCAAGGAGGTGAAGGATGGTGATAATTTTCTGGCTACTGAGATCTCACAGATGCAGTGTTTTCAAATGTATTCACTGACATGGAGAAGCTGCTTGGTGCCTCTTATTATGTCATGTGCCAGGCCCCCCATGGATGAGATGCAGAGCTCTGCTCCTAACCTTGTTGGTCCAGAGGAGACACTAGCACTGAAAGCTGGTTACCTAGAAACTTACCAAGTATGTAAGTATGCCCTGGACTTTTGAATTGAGAGCTGAAGGACGAGATAGTAAACAGTTGTATACCAATGGGGCGCAGGGGAGACAGGGCCATGCAAAAATAAACTGTTCCTGACACCCCCCCTACTTGGGCATGTGACTTTAAACTTAGTGAGGAAATACAGCAGTAAATCAAACTGTGTTTTCAGACTGAAGAGGCAGAGATGAGGTTAATTATGTTAAACCTCTGTATTTGTCACACATACATACATAACATGAATTAAACATTATTGGTATTCATAAGGGGAAACATCAGTAGCTTTTAACACTCACACACTTGGGTGCTCTCTGGGTCTGTTTTAGGAATTGAGTAATTAACGGAGCCTTTACTGCCTGGCCACGGACTTTTCTAGGCTGTCGGTGACTATTTACAAATATTCTGTCTGTGAGCCGCTGAAGAATGGCTGAGGATGGAATGTGAGGGGTTAACAATGAAACCATTAGCTGTGATCCATGAACACTTTCCTCCACTCACAATATTTAGGGAGAAAACATGCAGCAGAAATTATATAGCTATTCTTGTCAACTTGAAATAATATTTTAATGGATCACTTGGGGGTGCATTTTGCATTCCATCCCCTTTGTGTTTGATTATCTGAAATAAAGTTTCAAAAGATACTTAGTTGAGAGTGCTTTCTTCCAGTGGCCTCAATTTAAATAAAGGAAAAAAAAATAGCACTTTGGTTTACCCCTGGAGTATGTATCTGCTTGGGTTCCAACTGCATTGATCGCTATTGAAGTGGCTGTTGCCATAACAGATCTACCTGATATGCTATTCTGTAGACTGCTAAAAGACATTCGTTAGGGAATGAGTCCATTTACTATGTATTTTTAATTAAAGATGTCTAATGCTTGAGTGCCTGGTTTTCCATTTTCTCAAACATCACGGATCAATATTTTTTAATTTTTCTTAATCTAAGCCCTGATTTATGTTAATTTTTTGTTGTTATTAATTAGAATCAGGCTGTAACACATTCAAAGAATAGGCTTAAGCACTAAAGAGTTTTTCCAGGTATCGTTTTTGTTTTTTTTTTTTAATTTTTTTTTGGTTGTTGTCCTCATTAGGAATTGGGGAGATTTGTTCTCCCAGGGACTGGTGTGATTTCTAGCTCTGTTGTATTCAGCTTACAAAGGCTCACAGTCTGAGCCACTTCTAGTCTGAGTAAGTGCTCGGGCCGTAACTCCTGGTGATTAATGACTGACTGACTGGGAAAGCAAAAGCCCCAGCACTTTGTGCCCTGAAGACCAGATCAAACCGGTCTTGATTCTGCTCCCACCCCGTCTCTTTGCTCAGGACCCTGTAACATCACTCCTGTCTTTGATGTACACATGTGTTGGAGTGGAAGGAGCCCGGCCCTGATGAAGCGGGACGTTTGTGTTTGGACTGAGGTTGTGGGTTGTCCCTCATACAGTTTATCATGGTGATGTATCTCATTATGACAGCCTGTTAAGAATTTATTTTATCCTAATCTTTTCAGCCAGTGCATTAGACGTTTGTTGTAGTCCTATGAGTGTTTAACAAGTATTAGCTAGTTATGTTCTCTTTCAAATGTTTGATAATAAATAGATAAGGGCTAAAGGCCAAGCCCTGTGGCCCTGTGCAGAATGGCATTTTCCTGGTTGATAACAATGGGTGAATTGAATCTTTTTCTAGTGTAGAGGTTTAACCAGTCAGGAAGTGACATTACCAGGTTAGTATCCCTTTCTCATTTCTGCATCTGGCCCATAAGTGGAGAGTCTACCAAATGCTTTATTGAAATGTGGACAAATGTAGACCTGTATCATTCCATTTACCTGTTATTCTGGTGCTTCTAGCTTTTCTTTGGAAATACCCAGAAATTATTCATTTAAAATGTCAATAGAATTTTACTGATAATTTGAAAACATCGATGTTTTTCTTAGACTCAGTTTATTCTTTTAAAAAAATATTGGGGCTGTATTTGTCCCCCTAGTCTCCAATAATGTCCATTTTTTATTATTTTCAGTATTAGCAAATTGTATTAAATCAACCAGCCATTCATTCAATAAATAGTTTTAAGTACCAAAGAGATAATACAGGTGCATCTGAAAGTCTTCACCATACCTTAGGTTATTATTTGTTTGAACTAGCAGACTGGAATTAATTCAAGACAGCTATTAATTGAAGCCTAAGCCATTGGCTGAGATTGATTCATAAATCATGCTAGAATGTTATTCTAACCACACAGAAATTAATGTGTGTCCTCTCTCCAGCCTTCAATCTTTGGTCAAGAGCCAGTTAAGGGCCAGTCTCCCCAAGCTCACCCTAGACTCCCCACCCCAGTTATTAATCTCCTTTCAGAATCTGTCTCTATATTACTGTTTCTAGAGTTGGGGTCTGCAAAAATATTGTTTTGGGAGCACAAGTCACATATTTCTTTAGGGCAATATATGTTTGTGTTCTGAGCTCTCTTCTCTTTAACTTCATTTTTAGTATATTAACAGAGCTCTTGCATGTCTGTTCCACAATAGAAGACACAAAATAATCCTTTTCTTATTTGACAGTTTTTTATCTCAGTCTAAAAGTGGCATAAATTGACAATTGCTTGTACAACTAATGTGTTGTTTTCTTTGGTCATTATACTGTCACCGACTTATTTAAAGACTTCCTCCACAAATTACCTTGGCTTATACTTCACAGGTAGTTTTTATAAAGCTTAGCTGCAAGTTTACATTCATTGTGTATTTTACTGAATTATTCTGTATGAACTTGAGTCAACAGCTGTTTTCACATCAGTGGAGCTTTGTTTCAGACCCACATTGTCGTGCGTGGCTTTAAGGAGTAGACTCCTCAGGCTGTAGTTGACTCATTGTCTTTCAGTTAGTTCTAGAAAAACTTTTCTAAGGAAATCTAAGCTCCTGTGATGTTGCACTCTACAAAGGGGGAACACCCTTTTGGACATAGTTAAATCTTTTTAAGGACAGAATCTTTAGTTGCTATAAGAGTATGTGACTCTCTGCCCTTAAAACTTAGGGTTTGTGAAAACAAATGGGTCTGCATTGAAATGACATTGTTGAGTAGTTTCGTGCCATACACTTTTCCAGGGAGCAGTCTGGGACTTACTGGTATCCATACTTTAGACACACAGTATTAGAAGCAGATTATTTGAAAGGTTTGCAATCCCCTCTTCCTCCTTTTCTTCATTGTTTAAAATCTATCCCCAAATCAAACCAGATCTGCAGAAAGCGGCACAAGGAACACATTGGTTTACCACCCAGTGGAATTATTTTACTGAATCACATTACACAGGGAGCCCCTCCTTGCATTTACTGCTACCAATCTTACAGCCAATGTATGGCTCTTTAATAAGAAGTATATAAATGTTTATGGTAAACATATTTGAGCTTTATTCCTGGTTCTAAATGATGTCTTTATTCTCATTTTTCTCTCGTCTTTCCCTCTAGTTTTACACCTGTGGAATTTTTTTGCGGTGATTTATTATACCCTTTCAGCTACCTTTGGTCTTTGCTAGAATGGAGGCAGAGTCTAAATAAACAAAATAACAAAACATCTTTAGCAGAACAGGATAATTAGAAAATAAAGGAATTTGTTTTATTTTGAACTTTGGTGGTCAAAGACAATTTTCTGCTTTCTTAAATAAGATGTCTTGTTAAATGCTATTAATACATATAAATAAAGAAATTTGTGTTTAAATTACTTACAGTTACCATAAAGCTTTATATTTTGGCCTCAAGCAGAATCTTGTGCTTTTTAAAATTAAATCATTTAGTACATTGGAATTTATAGTTAAGACATTATCTTCCATTAATATGATTTTAATATTTAAAAATTTTAACATGTGCATATTTAAATTTTAAAAATTACATATCTTAATACATAAAAAATTCTATGAAGTAGGCATGGTTTATGTATATATTATACATATTTTAGAGGATTGGTTGGGTTATAACTTTCCAAAACCAATGATTATATCATGGAAAAAAGAAAAATAAGATGTTAAAATTCGGAAGAACCTTAAGAATTAGTTATTCATAATTCATCCGGTACACATTATATTTTAGTTGTATGAAATATTAATACTGAAAGAGACCTTAGAAAGTATCATCCAGCCTTCTGATTTTTAGGAGTAAAAACAATGTGAGTCCTCAAGAATTTACCACTTATGTTATGCAATTAGTTATTGACAAACTGGTATTTAAAGTTATATCCTGTGGTCCAGTTCTCTTTGTGTTATGCCACATCTCCTATTGCCATAATCCATTCTGATTCCAGAACATTCAGATGGATAGCCACACTTGTTCCCTGTTTAACTTCAAATAGAGTTGAGCAGTCTAATCTTTCCTGGTGACTACCATTAAGACTTTTCACTGCTGGAACCATTCAGTTCCTTGTTATTGTTAACTATTCTTAAAATTAAATTATACCACCCTCACTTATCAATTGGTTAGCTGTTTTCTCTTTATAGCCAAATAGACTCTGAGCAAAAATCCTTCTATATTCCCCTTGAGCTCTTTCTTTACTCTTTGTATGTAGCATTATAGAGGCTGCCTATTGGTTATAAATAGATAAATAAACAAAAGTAAATAGGTAAATATAAATCAATTAACTGTCTAAAGGCTCTTGCTAAAAAAGTAAACAAATACATAGCAATAATGCTTGTGGCATTCCATACAAAACAAGAGCATAAGATTTAGAATCATTTGAGTTCAAACATTGGTTCTCTGCCATTAACCATGAGCTTGGTTAAGTAACATCTAGACATGTTGTGGTCTAGAGTTCAATCCTGAAGTGATTATAACAGAGTATGTTACATTTTACACTGTATGTTTGAAGAAGTTTTAGAGATAAAGGTTCATAATCTGTGATTTGTAGATCAGTAAGTTGTTCAATTTTGAGCATCAAAGCCTTGTTAATTCAATTTTACATACTCCACGCAGAAGAATATATAGTTTCCATAGAATGGGTCTGGGACTTCACAAAGATTAAGTACCACTGCTTTCTGTAAAAAGTTTGTATTTTCTTTATCTTTGTACCTATATAGTTCATCATCTGTTGTTTTTAACTCATGTAATAGTGACTAATGCACATGTGAATAAATCCATTATAATCATACCTGCAAAACTTCATTACAGCTGATATTGAGGTTCTTGTTTTAAAAAACTGAACTGTTACTACCTTAAAGAGTGTGATTTATAGGATAATACTTTATATTTCCCAATAAATTTTAGATTAAACCTTTCAGTTTGATATTAAGTGCGTTTGTTGCAACTCTTCCAAATGAAGTGAATAAGCTAGTAAATTGGGCTGAAGACACAAACATTGGCCAGAGATCAGCCATCAGTAGTCTTGGGAGAGAACTGGAGATACTATAATCACAGTTTGCCACGTGTAACTAACAATTCCTTCAAAGTTGAGAACACTAGTCTGTTAGTGTTTTGTGAACACTTCAAACTTTGAGAAGGAGGGCTTCTGTGCTTTGGACAGGGTGCCAATAGGGATTTGCACCTGATCAGAACTTTCTTCTTTTGAGTAGTTAATAGCTGCTCTGCCAGAGTATCAGATCAAAGTATAGCAGTGGAGATTAGTATATTGGTTTCATCAGCCACTTCCCAGCTACAACTCCAATAAAGCTGATAACAGGTTGAGGGTGAATAAAATCATGTGTTTTCAACTTCCCTGTGATGCTTGCATCTTGATTTAAGAACCAGGGAGGACCATGTCTACAGTGGATACCTGGTCATTTGCATCTCTGTCCCTGTCAGAGTTTAAAACACCTAACTGGTGGTCACTGCTCTGACTCCAAGGGTAGTGAGCTACCATGTTCCCTTTGCTTTTGACTTGGCGACTGCTGCGTCTCCTTCAGCACCTGGTCCTCTGCCAACCACCTCAGCTGCCTTAGACTGACTACAGAAGACTTTTTTGAGCTTTGTATTTTTCCCACTGTTATCAAGGCACAGGGTTGCAGCTTCTATTCCCTCCCTCCATAGACCGCAGAATACATAAAGCCTTTTGTCTGTTTTTTATTTATTCCTTCGTGGCTGCTCTCGATGTTAAGGACTTGAATAAAACAAATCTCCCTGGCCAAAAGTTGACAATTGAAGTTGGAGCCATAGCTTTTTACGATTAAGAAAAAAACACCTTAGCTATCCAATCTTCCCCTCTCCTTTTACATATCATATGCACAGCTAGAAAACAAAGCAGGAGGTAGAATCTTGGTCTCTTGTTGCCTGCCTGAGACACTGACTTTTCCATGAGAAGATGCTGCATTTAACCAGAATGATCTGAGATGGTTTGGCTGAGAAATAAATTGATTTTTTTTCCTGAATAGTTTGAAAAAATGTAGACTATATGAAAGATCTCTAAAAACGCATCCTACAGGATACTGCATAGCAGCATACATTCTCCAAAGACACATCATATAAGTGGAATTTATTTCTGGAAAATGTCTAGAATTTACTATGGTGGAACTGCATTTTCCTTCAGGAATGATACGTTTCCTTAAGGTGTAATACGTTGACTCTCTTCTTCTAATCCTTGTGTACTAAGCATTTAGGGTCATCGATGTGGCTTTGTATGGTTGAGGGTGAAGTGTCATAGAAGGTAAAATACCTTGACATTTGAACCAGTTGAGCTCAGTTAAATCCTTTCTATCTCTAATATACTGAAGCATCTGGAATCCCAATTAAGCTGAATGTGTCACTTTTCTCATCTGAAAAAAAAAATGTTGCCTTTTAGACACTACGGTTTTCTCAGTATGGAAATGCTAATAGAAGACTTAGAACATAATTTTACTATTTAACATGATTATATTTGTGATGATGTATGTACATTTTTCTTTTGTTTTAATAATACATAGTTGACATTGTAATGATTTATTGGTATAAAATACTCTATGTAAATTATAACATCATTTTCATGAAAAAGCATAATCCCCTGCATAGCATCTGTTTTAGGATGTGGTTTCCAGGAAACTATCATGGCCCAAAAGCAAGGACTGCCTACTATGGGCTAAGGATAATTGACTAGCAGGTACAATCAGCAGAAGGGAAAGTTAATTTAATTGGTTTAAAGACTTTCTTGGAGCCACAGAAAATGCTTAATTGATTTTGTTTTACTTCTTGGGAAAACTGCAGAACATTGTACAAGAGGAGTAGCTTTTGAAGAATATCTTACTGTCTATGGAAGATAGTATTGATTTTAGGAAACTTTAAAAGAATTATTCCAGATTCAACAGACTGGCCTTTTGATATGTCAGTTCTTACTTACCCCTATGGCTTATATGGGTATTAAAAGAATTTTATGTAAACAAAGTAGAGCTAGCTATCTGTGTTATGTTTTTAGCTGTCAATACTTTAGCAATGAATTATTTTAATTTACTCTTACCCTGCAACTGTGTTCCATTTTCTGTGTTTCTATCAATGACATAATCATTCTCAGAATCTCTTTCTGGCTGGAATTGGCTCAAGGTTCATCTCATTCTAAACGTGTCCTCTTGAGTTTTTCGCATTAAAATCAGTTGATGAGCTGAATTGGTTTTGTAGTATATTTCACATCCGGTGACCGTTTCTACTACCACTCACCTGGATTTCTGTATGATATTCTGATTAATTGGTCTCTCCTGTATCAGTATGTAGAGTTAGAGCATCCTAAAAACTGCAGAAGAATGAACTTCCTTTGAACAAGTTAATTGACTTTGGGGATTCAAAATAATTTTTCCTGATTTTCAGTCTTCTCTAATCACACCTTTTTTCAGCCTTTATGTTAGTAACGGTGTCACCTTCTTTTGAGCCTTTCCTACTTACCTGAGACTTGGTCTCTCTGTGTTTTAGCAGATTTACATAGATACATCTGTCATGGCCATAGAATGTCCCCTTGTAACTACCCTTATTTGACCTAGTCTCTGGCGTTTGGATGGTGGGGATTGTTTTTGTTTTAGTTTTGTAGCTTGAGGCCCGGCAGCATTGCCTGACACATTATAGATAGATGCTTCATAAAATACTTTTCTTCTACTGAGGACAGGATCCACTAATTCTACTTTAACTTCTCTTGTTTCTACTGCCTTGCATAGTTTGGGCACAAAATGAGGTGCTAAAATTGACAATTGCCCCTTGATCTCTTATTGCAATTTAAATACTCATGTATTCTTGATTTATGAGATGCAGCATTTTCTGTTTCACAGATATTTGTCTGTTAAGAATTTTGCCAGTTTTATTACTTAAAATGTTACATAATTCTTCTTACATATGGCATTGTGGAAGTTTTTTTTTAATGAACTAGATAATGTAATGCTTATTCTAATAATGGAAATATTAAAGATATTAATGAAGTAGTTGCATTTTTGTAGTTATATTCTGTACACTTTGTAGGAAAATTAAATGTCAACTCCCTTTGTTTTATAAGATTGTAAACTCTGAAATTTCAGAGCTGAAATGTGGAGGCCCATTTATTAAATTGCCTTTATTTTATTGAAGAGAGTAAATTCCTGCCCTCTGGGACTTTGCTAGAACTAATTAGCCCTTAGCATGTGAGATATGAGACACTTATTACCAGATTGTTCTTTCCTGATTTTTACTGATCAATGAGATATCTCTCTATTGTTCTATGACATCGGCGTGATAGCTTATGGCATGTTATTTTATCTGAATCGTTTCTTTTGATGAGGGTAATAATACAAGAAACGATTGAAGAAAGTCACATAATAGATGGTTAGTCACAAGTCATCTTCATTAAGAGTTCATATTTATATTGTATTGGTAGAAAGCAAAGTAATAATTATTCCCTTTAGTAATACTAACTATACAGTTCTCTGTTTCCTACCAAGGTAGGAAAAAAACTTGAAAAGTATCTCTCATTGATAAATACTCTAATTATCTTAGTTTATCTTAAGAGAATATATAGGTAGCTAAGAATAATATGTATGGGTTTAAAATATTGTAAATATTTTACTCTAGATGGCTATATTTCAGGGCAACTTACACTTCAGATAAGAGGTAGGTGATTGTACAGTAATTTAACTAAAGCCATTGTGTTTTAGAGATTGTAAAGCAAATGAATTGTTAAAAATAATTTTACTGTTCATTGGGACACAGCGATTATTATAGAACAATGACTTTCTGTTGGTAATGCAGTTGGCAAATGTAAGTAAGCCGTTTTGACCTTTTTATCTCTTTTTTGATGCTTTGTCCTTCTGAATGTGGAACCTGCTTCCAAGAAAGGCTGAAATCATAAGCATTTCTAATAGTTCTCTGTCTTTTTTTAAATATAAACTTTAAATCAGTGGTTCTCTCACTTTTCTGAATTTTCTTTCCTCTCATGTAGAAAATATATCTTTTCATGCTCAATGGATGACCCTTGGAATTTAGTAACAAATGTGGGTTAATTTAAGTTATCATCATCAATTTAACAAGCATCTCTGGTAATACATTTTACACTTAAAAAAAATTGTGTTGTGAAGCAAAATGTGTTTCTCTGGGGAACAGTAATGATTATAAGATAATAACATACCTCTAAGGCATAAGAATGGGAAAGGTGCAGGCAAATGTATCTATTCCTTTGACATAATGATTATTTCTTAATAATGGAGTGCTTCCACTCCTGTCTTCCTTGCCACCACTATCACACCTCCAACCCCAATTCTGTTAGGCTGAGAGGGAAATGATAGGATTTTCTTGTGTGCTAAAATACGATGGTAGTAGTTTTATGATGGCTCAGTATGCATTTTAGCTGAACTGTATATTTCCTTATGGTCACTAGGAAATAAGCATGGTCCATTAGTCCAAATAGTTGATATAATAGGAAAAAATAGGTTTTTTGAGCTTTTTTTGTGATTGCCTTTCTCAGTAAGACTTACCAGAACTTTTTTTACAGATATCTCCAACTTGAACTAATATTCTGTTGCTACCCACAATTTTGATGTGTACTCTTGTGTTTCTGGATTTTTAAGATTCTTGGATTTTTTTAAAAATTATTTTTTATTAAATCATACACACATCATGTATACGTTAATGCATTTATGGGGTACAATGTACTGATTTTATATAGTATTAGGAATGCTTACATCGCACTGGTTAATATATACCTCATGTTGTTTACTTGATTATTGTGTTAAGACATTTATGCTCTATACTTAATAGATCCGACATGTACCCTTGCAATATGCGCCATAGGTGTGATCCCACCATTCACCCTCCCTCCATCTCACCTCCCCCTTCCCTTCCCATCCCCCCTCCTTCCCTCCTTCATCCTCAGCCACAGTCATGATCTATTCTTCATATGAAAGTGTGAGTGATTGTAAATTGGTTTCATAATAGTACTGAGTACTTTGGATATTTATTCTTCCATTATTGAGATACTTTACAAGTAGGATATGTTCCAGCTCCATCTGTGTAAACATAAAAGAGGTAAAGTTTCCATCTTTTAAGCCTGCATAATATTCCATGGTATTCATTTGCCACAATTTATTGATTCATGCATGGATCGATGGGTACTTGGGCTTCTTCCATGACTTGGCTATTATGAATTGAGCTGCAATGAACAATCTGGTGCAAATATCTTTGTTATAAAGTGATTTTGGTCTTTTGGATATACACCTAGTAGAGGAATTACAGGATCAAACGGCAGGTATACTTTTAGATCTCCGAGTATTCTCCATACTTCTTTCCAAAAGAGACATATTAGCTTGCACTCCCACCAGCAGTGCAGAAGTGTT
>CAUYRH010113042.1:0-11466 GCA_963574655.1 Perodicticus potto | reverse complement strand
GCTGGGACTACAGGCGCCCGCCACAACGCTCGGCTATTTTTTGTTGCAGTTGTCGTTGTTATTTAGCTGGCCTGGGTTTGAACCAGCCACCTTCAGTGTATGTGGCTGGCACTGTAACCGTTGTGCAAAAGAGCTGAGTCTTTCTTTCTTTCCTTTTTTTTTTGGAGACAAGAGTCTCACTTTTTCACCCTCGGTAGAGTGCCACGGCGTCACAGCTCACAGCAACCTCCAGCTCTTGGGCTTAGGTGATTCTCTTGCCTCAGCTTCCCAAGTAGCTGGGACTACAGGTGCCTGCCACAACGCTTGGCTAGTTTTTTAGAGATGGGGTCTTGCTCTGTCTCAGACTGGTCTCGAACCATTGAGCTCAGGCAATCCACTCGCCTCAGCCTCAAGTGCTGGGATTACAGGTGTGAGCCACCGTGCCCAGCTATTCCCTGATTATTATTATTACTGCCATCCTACTGGGTGTGAAATGGAATGTGGTCGTGGTTTTGATCCTCACGTCTGCAAATGACTAATGATGTACTAATGATGCTGAGCCTCTTTTCATGGGCTTGTTGGCCATTTGTATACCTTCTTTGGAGAAATGTATGTTCAAGTACCTGGCCTATTTTTTAATTGGCTGTTTGTCTTTTTGTTGTTCAGTTATAGTTTTTTATATATTCTGGATCAGAATCCTTATCAGATACATGATTTACAGATAATACACTCTGTCGATTGTCTTTTTATTTTCCTCATAGTGTCCTTTTTTTGTTATTATAATTATTTTATTTTAATTTTTTTAGAGCTGGGTTGCCTCTGTTGCTCATGGCTGGAATGTGTGATTGTAGCTCACTGCAGACTCCAACTTCTGGTCTCACGTGATCTTCCTGAGTTAATGAGAGACTGCAAGTGTACACGACCACCCCCAACTAATTTTTTTTTTCCTTTGGTAGAAATGAGGTCTCACTATGTTGCTCAGGCTGATTTCCAACTCCTGGCTTTAAGCCACCTTCCTTCCTCAGCCTCCCTAAGTGCTGGGATTATAGGTACGTGCCACCTCACCCAGCCCAGAGTATCCTTTGATATATAAAAGTTTTTAACTTTGAGGAAGCTTAATTTATCTATGTTTTCTTTTTGTTGCTTGTACTTCTTCTGTCATATCTAAGATTTCATCTCTAAATTCAAAGTCATAAAGATTTTTGTTTTCTGCAAAAAGTTTTATAGTTGGACTTTTAAATTTAGATTTTATATCCTCTAAATTTTATTTGTAATTTAAATTATTGACATTGTCTTGGTCCAGTGAGATCTGTGAACTGGGGTCTTAATTTACCCACTGTTTAAATTATCCTAAAATTGATTTCTGCAAATTTCAGGGGGGATTTTTGGTATTTCACAGAAGAATCTAGTTCTGTATTGCCAAGTCCTTCATTAATTCGTAAGTTTCGCTTATGTACACTCCAAACCTTTTTCTTGTTAACATGAAAAATTCTGATTGTACTCTTGCAACCTTTTTACCTTCTCAAGCAGGTGGTCAGATTTGTACTTGACACTCAGTGAAAGCAGAGAGCAGAGTTAAGGAGAAGGGCCTCATTCTTTCACTGGCCAGTAAGTTTTTGAAAGTAGGAAATTTTGGGAGACATCAGCTTTATTATGCAGTCCGTGAGAGCAGAAGATTAGTTTTGAAAAACCAATTTGAATTTCTTTGGAGTTGAAATGAGTCATATAAAGGAGAGTCTCCTCCCACCCCCTTTTTGTGTCTGGTTGGGAAAAAAATCAGATTAAAGCTGTTCTGTGAGTATCACTCATTCAAATACATGTATCTCTTCTACTGTAGGTTACTGGAAGAAGAAATGGCCACTAATACTCCATCAAATAGTATACCAGGTTACTATATGGAAGAACTTAATAAATACCGTCAGAAAGAGAATGTGGTACTTGAGTATCGTGAAGTGACTAAGTCAGGACCTCCCCATAACCTAAGGTAAATTGCTCTGAAAAGGGTATGGTGTTTCTTTTTGGATTGTTGTAAACCTTCACTTAGAAGAACGGTCTCTAGTTCCATCCAGGTTGTTGGAAAAGGTATTAGTTTTCCATTTGTTATGGCTGAGTAGTACGCCATGGAATACATCACCACATTTTATTAATCCACTCATGTATTTATGGGCTTTTGGTTTGGTTGCACATTTTTGTGATTGTGAACTGTGCTGCAATAAACATTTGAGTGCATGTATCTTTTTGATAAAACAACTTTTTTTCCCCTTTGGGTAAATACCCAATAGTGGAATTGCTGTATCAAAAGGTAGGTCTTTTTTATTTTTATTTATTTAGTTTTTGTTGTTGTTGACACAGAGTCCCACCCTATGCCCCTGAGCAGAGTGCAGTGGCGTCATGGCTCACTGCAACCTCAGACTCGGGCTGTGGGCATCCCGCTGCCTCAGCCTCTGGAAGCCGCTGAGATTACAGGCGCTTGCCCCGGTGCCCAGCTGGGTTTTTCCATTTTTTTAGGAGTCGGAGTCTCACTCTCATTCAGGCAGGTCTCGAACTCCTGAGCTCAAGCAGTTCTCCCTCCTCAGCCTCCCACAGTGCTGGGATTAAGGCATGAGCCACCGCGCCTGGTAGTAGGTCTACTTTTAATTCTTCAAGGAATCTTCAACTACTTCCCATAGAGGTTGTACTAGTTCACAATCCCACCAAAAGTGTACAAGTTCCTCCCTCCCTGCACCCATGCCACGTATACTTACTATTAACCTGGAAATAATTTATCAACATGCACATGTACATTTGGTAGTAAAACTCTGTGGAAAGTAAGTAAGTGGAGGGGCTGAACGGGGAGGGGCAAGTTCAGACCTAACAAGTACAATGCACACAATCCAGGTGAGGGGCACACTTATACCTTTGACTCAACTGTGTAAAAGCAAGTCATATAAGCACAACATTTGTACTCATGTAATATTCTGAAATTTTTAATAAAGGGGATATGGCCCTGCTAGGGGACAATTTTGAGGATAGTAGTTTAGCCCAACGGCACAATTTTGAGGTCAATACTTTAGCCCTATAGCAGAGTTTTCAAAAAGTTCTGTGAGAGTCCTTTTGGCATAAAGTGGTAACCCCAGATGACTCCAGAGGAAAAAAAGGGGTAGAAATCTTTCTGTGCTTTGAGAAGATATTTTGGGTGAGTGCTTAAATTACAATTACATATGAACAGTTTCCAATCCTCAAAGGTAGCCATAGGAGGAAGTGGTGATTAGAGCACTTGTCCTTAGATGGTGCGTGAGTTATATAAAATTTTGTGAATATTCTCTTTGTAATCAGGTTTACATTTCAAGTTATAATAGATAAGAGAGAATTTCCAGAAGCCGAAGGTAAAACAAAGAAGGAAGCGAAAAATGCTGCTGCCAAATTAGCTGTTGAGATACTTAATGGAGAAAACAAGGTGAGTGGTCACCTTTATCTTCAGTTAAAAAAAAGTCACAAATCCATTTCCTGTTTCTTTTTTAAATTTTTTATTTATTTTATTTTGTATTTCTTTACATTCAAGAGTGCAGTTCAGTCTTTTTTCCTTGTCTTTATTTCTGTAGAACCCTGAATGAGAGGAACACCTAGGAAATAATGGGCAAAACTTCATAATACTTACTTAGAGTGTCAGCAGATAAATGCTCTAAAGTTGAATAGGTATGGGAAAGTGAGAAATATTTAGTAAGAAATGAGCTGACAGGTTCTGGGAGGACTCTTCCGCACCTAATCGAGGAACTATGGTAGCAAAGGAAAAAAGGTGGGGAAGAGGCAGAAATCTATCTAATGGATACAATGGACAGTATTTGGGAGATGGGCACACTTTGCACTGCAAAAGTGATCCATGTGACCAAAGACATTGATATCCCTTAATACTTTGAAATTTAGAAAAAAGAAAAAGAAAAAATGGTGAAAGTGATGATAGGGAAAGTTCTGTTAAATCATCCATCTGTATCGACGGGGAATTGGTTCCAGGATCCTCTCAGATACCAAAATCCTCTGAGCTCAAGTCCGTTGTACAAAATGGCATATTATTTGGATATAACCTAGGTATATCCTCCTATATATCGTCAGGCATTGCTTAATGACTGGGATATGTTTTGAGAAATGTGTCGTAGGGCAGTTTTGTCATTGTCCAAACATCAAGAAGTGAAGACAATCCTAGGTAGCCTACTACACACCTAGGCTATATTGCATACAAATCTGTACAGCCTGTTACTGTACTGAATACTGTAGCATGGAATAACACAGTGGTAATTATAATGCTTGTGTATCTAAATATATCTAAACATAGAAAAGGACAGTAAAAATATAATATGAAAGATAAGATATAGTACCTAGGGCGGCACCTGTGGCTCAAGGAGTAGGGCGCCGGCCCTATATACTGGAGGTTGTGGGTTCAAACCTGGCCCTGGCCAAAAACTGCAAAAAAGAAAAAAAAAATAGTACCTATATGGGGCACATACCAGGCATGGGGATTGCAGGACTGGAAGTTGCTCTGTGAGAGTCAGTGAGTGAGCAGCGAGTGGCTGGGAGGCCCTGGGACCTTCCCATACGCTACTATAGACTTTACAAACCCTGTACACTTGGGTACCCTAAATTTATAAAAAACATTTCTTTCTGCAATAACAAATGAACCTTAGCTTACTGTAACTTTATTACTCCATTAACATTAACTTTCTTTTTAACATTTTTTTTTGCAGTTTTTGGCTGGGCCTGGGTTTGAACCCGCCGCCACCTCTGATATATGGGGTCGGCGCCCTACTCCTTTGAGCCACAGGCGCCACCTCTTTGTAACATTTTAACTCTTTTTGCAATAATACTTAGCTTAATACACAGACACATTGGAGAGCTGTACAAAAAAGTATTTCCTTTCTTTATTTCCTTATTCTGTAAGCTTTTATCTATTTAACATTTTTTATTTCTTTTTACTTTTTAAACTTTTTTGCTAAAAACTAAGACACTAATACATGCGTTGGCCTAGGCCTGCGGAGGGTCGGGATCATCAATGTCACTGTCTTCCACTTCCTATCTTGTTGCACTGGGTAATAACACATATGGAGCTGTCCTGTGTCATCCTATGATAACGATACCTTCTTCTGGAATGCTTCCTGAAGGACCTACCAGAGGCTGTTTTACAATTTTATTACAAAAATAAAATAAAAAGTTACATTTTTGCTGTCATTTATCTAATAACTTTGTTTTTCTTTGTAGGGTGTTAGTCCTTTGTCATTGACAACTACAGATACTTCAGAAGGATTATCCCTTGGGAATTATATAGGCCTTGTTAATAGGTTTGCCCAGAAGAAAAACTTAACTGTAAATTATGAACAATGTGCATTGGAGCCTGGGTCCGGAAGGTAGGATGTAGCTCAACTCTTTCTTCTGTTTTATTGTATCTAACAATCAAGTGGGATTATTTTTATAAATAAGTCCATGCTTATCTAATTTGCTGGAAATATTTCTCCTTATGCATTCTGTATGGAAGGTCTTATATGATTCATAAGCAAATGGGGACTTACAATTTTGTAATTAAAATGCTTAATTGCTGCAGCCCTGAGCTCCATCTACCATAATTGACCAAATTCAGGAAATCCTTTATCTCTAAGGTCTATTCTAGATGGTTTAGTCATGGGCCACCTGAGAGAGTGTAGGGTGCCACTGCATGAAGTATGTGGAGATACCCTCACTAAGGTCACGATGGCAGTTACTGTGTAACAACCTTTGTGGCACAAGTGCAGAACAATCCGAGAGGGAGCTGTTTGTTCAGGCATTTGTCCCTCATATTTCATTAAAAAGACAAATACCACGTATCAGAAGGAATGCCTTCCAGCCCTAGACTGTGAAGAGACCAGGATTTGAAGAACCTGATGAGGGAGGCAGATGAACTAGAGCTTGAGAGTTGCTGAGAACATCACCAGTGAACTGAGATGTGTGGAACGGAGGCTGAAGAACAGAGTGGAACTGGAAAAAGCAGAAAGCAAATGAGTATAAGGGAGATTGTTCTCAACTACAACTAGCCAGGGAAATGGGGGGAAGAAAAGATAACCAGAATGGCAAATAGTCCCATTTCCTATGCTTTCCTACAAGGCGACTCAGCCATTTACTTTTTACTCTGATGTGGCCCAGAACCAGGAAGAGAAAAAGTGACAGTATTGATTGGAATGAAATGGTCAAAAGTGAATTCTGTGGGTCAACCTCAATAATTAAGATTCTATTTTATTTTAATTTTTCTCTAGATCACTTTTTTGGTTCCTTCGAATTAAGCACTCTAAAATTCGGTACCTAAAAGAGAGACGAAGTCTATTTGCCTGAACAAGGCAAGGGCCACAGCAGTGATCTAGTTGCTCAGCCCAGCCCCTTGATTCAGGGCCTACTAGGGAAGATCTACTCTGGTTGGATGTGTCTCTCTCTGTGCCTTCAATTGAAACACAAAGTAAAAGAAGTAAAAATACTGGAATAATCTTGCAATATAATATGTAGTAATTCCATGATATAAATTAATCGTGTCTATTGCTTTACACCTTAAAAATAGTTCTTATATAATTGTCCAGGTATCCTTACCTAACCACCAATGTTTTTACATTTAATAGAAGGACAGTGTGGGCCTCAATGTGGCGCATAGGCACTGTTGTGATTTTTTTAAATTTTGTGCACATAGCAGGTGATACAAAATGCTGAGGTTAGAGCAAAATCTGTGCCATACTTATCTCCTACAAAGGCCATAAGATTAGAACCTAATTAGCTTCTGCCGTAGAAGCCCCACTTTCTCTACTGGACTATTCTTTCCCATTTGAGCATCTCTGAAATATTCGCTGGGTCTCCATCTTCGTTCCCTACTTCCATATCTTTTGATCTCTGTGGAATTTTTAAAAATCACCGTTTCATGCCTTTGTGTCAGGTATTTCAGCAAAGTAGCAAAGAGTTAGACATCCGCTAATCCCGGTTATTCAGACAGATTGCTTAGCCATCTTACTGAAGGTTTAACACACAAGATATGAAATATAAATCTACCTAATAAAATACTGTTGTCTTAATATGTCGTTTTATTTAAATCATAAGTTAGAACTTACTTTGTTTTTCATATTTGCTCACTCATTTCTCCTAGATTTCAATATAAATGCAAAATTGGGCAGAAAGAATATGGTATCGGTAAAGGTTCTACTAAACAGGAGGCAAAACAGTTGGCTGCTAAACTTGCTTATCTTAAGATAAACCCAGAAAGAAGCTCTGTGGTATGTACGGCTTTTGGATTTAATTTTTATATTTTAAAATTCCATGTGAAGTTGATCTGAGATTAGACTATGTTTGCATGATGTGAGGCAGCCAGATAGTCATGTAGCAAAATGACTTCTCAGTTGTGTGTCACGGCAATGAACCATCGTAAGTCATGGAGCCATGAGGCCCCAGTGGGATAAAAGTTCTGTTGGCAGCTCAGGGTGTTTTTATTTTTTTAAATTAAATCATAGCTGTGTACATTAATGCAATCGTGGGGTACAATGTGCTGGTTTCATATATAAGCTGAAATATTTTCATCAAACTGGTTAACATAGCCTTCATGGCATTTTCTTAGTTATTGTGTTAAGACCTTTGTATTCTGCATTCAGTAAGTTTCACCTGTACCCTTCTAAGATGCACCGTAGGTGTGGTCCCACCAGTTACCCTCCCTCCACCCACCCTCCCACTCGGGTGTTTTTAAATGCAGATCAGTCATCCATAAAAAATGTAATTATAGTTGTAGTCTTGGCAAATGTGAGGACATAAATGTGATAGTACACAGAGACTGGGAGAAGTAATTGAGTTGCATTTAAGCATATGAAGGGCTGCTCTTTCTTTCAGAAATCCGATCCAGCATTCTCTGATTCTTTTACTTCTCCGAATAACTTTGGAAGCATGTCTTCTGACAATAGTATGTGGTAAGTGTCAGCAAACAACTATGACATTGAATGCTTCAAATTGTTGCCTTGAAAGAGCAATTTTTATGACATTTAATGTTTAAGGAAAATTTAGAGAAAGCAGTGATAAAAATAGAATTGATAAACTAAGATTTGTGCCCTTTTCTTCTAGTGCTTCGGAATCATCATCTGAAAGTGACTTTGCAGCAAATGCATCAATAAGTCATAATGGTGACATTGTAAACAGTTCTTCTTATTCTGCGGTATAGTATTAGTCTCTAAGCTTCTTTATTAATCTTGCTTTCTTCTGTATTTCCTCATTTTAAAATGATCTTTAGTATTCCACCATAATTTCCATGTCTTTATTGCATGCTCTGATCTTTTGGCTCCCTCTTTTCTTATTAACCCCCATTCTTCACATGAGCAATCTCCCATCCCTCACTTTCATCTTTCCACAGTCTCCACAGTATGTTCTGTGATCTTGCTTTTCTCTCCCACCAGCTGCATAATAAAGGTTCATTAATACAGTTTTGTTTAATTCTCTTTGTTTAATTTGTTTAGTTCTGTTTTAAAAATCAGAACTAAACTTAAAATTAAAACTAAACTGAAAAACCAGATAATGTTTTAGCTGGATGGTGCCATGTGACTGTAGTCCCAGCTCCTTGGAAAGCCAAGGTGGGAGAATCACTTCAGCCCAGGA
This sequence comes from Perodicticus potto, assembly GCA_963574655.1. NCBI lineage: Eukaryota > Metazoa > Chordata > Mammalia > Primates > Lorisidae > Perodicticus > Perodicticus potto. The sequence continues at coordinate 2,877 of CAUYRH010113042.1, read as the reverse complement.
GTTCAAGATCAGCCTGGGCAACATAGACAGACTCCATCTCAAAAATAAATAAATAGATAAATAAAAACAAATAATTTTTTGTTTTTTTTTTTTTTTTGAGACAGAGTCTCACTATGTTGCTCTCGGTAGAGTGTCATGGTGTCACAGCTCACAGCAACCTCAAACTTGTGGTCTTAAGTGATTCTTTTGCCTCAGCCTCCCACGTAGCTGGGACTACAGGCGCCCACCACAATGCCTGTCTATTTTTTGGTTGTAGTTGTCAGTGTTGTTTGGCTGGCACAGACTGGATTTGAACCCGCTAGCTCTGGTGTATGTGGCTGGTTCCCTGTCCACTGAGCTACAGGCGCCGAGCCAAATAATTTTTAATGTGGTGATTAGTGCCACAAAAGTATTCTGTTTATAATGAAATACAAATCAACAAGAAGACAAGCAACTCTGTTTTTTGTTTGTTTGTTTTTTTGTTTTTTGAGACAGAGTCTCACTCAGTCACCCTGGGTGGAGAGCTATGGCATCATAGCTGACAGCAACCTCAAGTTTTGGGTTCAAGTGATTGATCCTCTTGCCTCAGTCTCCCAAGTAACTGGGACTGCAGGTGCCCACCACAACAGCTGGCTACCTTTTAGAGACAAGGTCTTGCTCTTGCTCAAGATGGTCTAAAACTCTTGAGCTCAATCAATCCACCAGCCTTGGCCTCCCAGGGTGCTAGGATTACAGGTGTGTGCCACCGTGCCCAGCTGACAAGCAACTGTTGAAAAATGTACCAAATATCTGTCTCGGCACCTGTGGCTCGACGGGCTAAGGTGCCAGCCACGTACACCTGAGCTGGCAGGTTCGAATCCAGCCCAGGCCCACCAAACAACAATGATGGCTGCAACCAAAAAATGGCAGGGCGTTGTGGTGGGCGCCTGTAGTCCTAGCTACTTGGGAGGCGGAGGCAGGAGACTTGCTTGAGCCCAGGAATTGGAGGTTGCTGTGAGCTGTGATGCCATGGCACTCTATCCAGGGTGACAGCTTGAGACTCTGTCTCAAAAAAACAAAAGAAAAGAAAAATGTACCAAATATCTGAATAGACAACTCAGAGAAGACAGAGGAACAAACATGAAAAAGCGATTCACTTTACTAGGAATCAGGAAGATACAATTCAAAACCACAATTAGAACCCCTTCCAGGCTCGGCGCCTGTGGCTCAAAAGGCTAAGGTGCCAGCCATGTACACCTGAGCTGGCGAATTCGAATCCAGCCTGGACCCGCCAAACAACAATGAAGGCTGCAACCAAAATAAATGGCTAGGCGTTGTGGTGGGCGCCTGTAGTCCCAGCTACTTGGGAGGCGGAGGCAGGAGACTCGCTTAAGCCCAGGAGTTGGAGGTTGCTGTGAGCTGTGATGCCACAGGACTCTATCCAGGGTGACAGCTTGAGGCTCTGTCTCAGAAAAAAAAAAGAACCCCTTCGAATCCATCAGATTGGCAAAATTTAAGTCTTGGAATACTAAATGTTGGTACAGGGCTTGATGAGAATATAGATATTGGTGGACTAAGAAATGTTGTCACAGAGCCTTCTAGAAATACAGGAGTAAGGACAACAAGAGAATGTAAGATGACTGCTTTAATCATCTGGAAATATTTCCCGTTTTCTTTTCTTATAGGACGGTCTCATAAATAATCAAAAGAAGGTAAAAAGGTGAGTCTCATTATTCATTTGAACATAGTTTGAGCTGAAGTTTTATTTTAGACTTCATCTGCTATACATTATGTCTTCAGTATTTTAGAATGTTTTACACCCTTATTTGAGTGGAGTTTCAGAAGAAGTAGAAGGCTTAAATACACAAACAAATAACTTAGATGTGTAGGGAAATCTTTGATAGTGGTGCATGCTACACTATAGACATAAAGCTTTATGGGAATATTGCTAAAGTTATTAGTTAGGGGTGTTATTTCGAGTCCAAGCCTTAACCACTCTTCCATCACAGCAGGTTTGTTATTTTGGAAGAGGCTGACAAGGAGGTGGGCTTGGAGAGATGTTTTCAAGAGAACTGCATTATTTTCTAGACAAATAAGTAGGGTTAAAGTAGGGTAATAACTTGGGTAAAAGAAAAAAAATCAAATGTTGTGTCAATTCTAGTGAATTGATTTCTTTAACTGAAGAGAAAAGCAAGGCTGTAAATATACTCGGAAATGAGGGTCAGATGAGCCATTCTGAGCCACCAGTATGTTCTGAGCGATAGACAGAAGTGTTGAAGAAGATGATTCCTGATGTAGCTGTGTGGATGGTGAGAAGAGAGGTCTTCATGTGAGAGGTGATGAGGCCCTCAGCCATGATTACTGTGATAGTGAGGAGGGATGAGGAGAATTGGTGAGGAAGACTGTAAAAAATAAAAACAGAAAACAGTAGACGTGTCTTGAGGAGATAGAGTCCCAATAGTTGGGTTAGAGCATGAAGAAATAGTTAAAGGAGAAAGGAGCTAAAGATTACATTGTTTGCAGCGTGACACGGTCAAGAATCACAGCACTGAGGGTGCTCTCTTCTTGATTTTTAGAATGTTGGCACCTAGATTTGATCTTCCTGAGAAAAATGAAGGAAAGTATACGGTGAACAGCAGGTGAGATGGAACTGTGAAATAGAATTGTTTTTAAACATTCATTTGTTCATTCAACAGAAGATTCTTAAGGACTCGTTATAGAATTAAACCATATTTCCACCTGAATAGTTTAATTGATGTAGGAATATCAGCCCCACAAAGGATCATTGTCTCTTGGAGAAGTAAGATTTAGACAAACCCAAAGGAAATGTGGGAGATGTAGATCCCTCTGATGCTTATGTGGATTTCTCTGATATCTGTGGAAGTTTGGTTTTTTTTGAGACAGAGCCTCAAGCTGTCA
>CAUYRH010113041.1:0-10651 GCA_963574655.1 Perodicticus potto | reverse complement strand
TCCCATTGCTGGGCATCTATCCAGAAGGAAAAAAAATCCTTTTATTATAAAGACACTTGTACTAGGCTGTTTATTGAAGCCCAATTTACAATCGCTAAAATGTGGAAACAGCCTAAATGCCCCTCAACCCAGGAATGGATTTGCAAGCTGTGGAAAATGTATACCATGGAATACTATTCAGCCATTTAAAAAAATGGATATTTCACAGCATTTGTATTAACCTGGATGGAGGTGGAACACATTATTCTTAGTGAAGCATCACGGGAATGGAGAAGCATGAATCCCATGTACTCAACTTTGATATGAGGACAATTAATGACAATTGATGACAATGTGATGGTGGAGGAAGGAGAGAACCAACAGAGAAGGAGGGAGAGGGTGAGGGAAAGGAAAAGAAAAAAAGAAAAGAAAATCGTGACTAATTCTCACATAAATTGGATTTAATTTTGACCAAAGTACATTATTTGAACAATAATTTTTAATTCAACTTGTTAATATGTTGTTTAGGGTATTGCATCCTCATTTATAAGTGAAATATGTTTGTAATTTATAATAATATATTTTTTCCAATTTTAATATCAAGTATATCTAGATGAAGTAGAATGATTTTGAAGTATTTCTTCTTTTTCTATTGTCTATAATATTTAGTATGATCTGTTTTTTTGAAATTATCTTCTATTTTTATTTATAAATATTAGTTGTCTATTTTTTAAGACTTTGGGGGAAAAAAAGAAGTTAACTGTTGACTCCATACTGAACCTCATAGTAAAAGCATTCTATGATAGACATACTTTTATCTGACAATGTGAATGTTACTTCTTTTTGCACTATTATTATTATTATTATTGCTCAATATTTCATTGCAGCAAGCATCTGTTTTCTTTTCCAAATGTATTTATCTTCATTCATTCTTTACAAGGTTTTTGTTTCTAGTCCTTATCTTAAACATTGTTATCATTATTAAATTTTAAGCCTCTTTAATTTTGTGAAGGCAAAAATTGGAAACCAAACAAACACATGTATAAGTATAAAGAAAATTTAAAAACTACTATTAGAAAGAAAAAAAAAGTGACAAAAGAGATAGATCGGTATAAACAAATTTGACTCTTGGATAGAGACCCTAGCATTCCCACCTGTCACATTATAATGTCATGATCCATTATACTTCATTTAGCTATTAAAAATTTAAGAACATCTGGGAAAAAAATAATAATTTGAAACATATTCAAGCAGGTAGGAGATAGTAAGAACTGAATATTTGATACATAGTATTTACTACTGATACCAATATAAGGACTGCATACCTCAAGCCAGGTCTGTGGCATTGGTAGTACAGTGGCATTTTGTTCATACCGTATCACCTTTGTCATTGTAAGGTTTATAACAAATTGCAGGTGTGACGCAAAGAGAAATACAGACGTCATAATAGAATGTTGCCAGATGGGCTGCTCCAGTCTGAGAAGCCAGGAGAAGCACCATCTCTGGGAGGGGGCTGCAGAAACATGGGCTGAGGCAGTGCAAGAGGCTTCCCAGTGGGGAGAACAACATGCACAAATGTGTGGAGGTGACAGACAACGGGCCTGGTTCCAGGGATGGAGAAAACGCTGGAGTATCTGAAATACAGACAGCGAGTGCCTGTCAGAGTGAGATTAGCCTGCAGAGGGAGGCGGAGCCCGCAGGGAAGGCCTCAGAGCCCATTAGCATCCCTCTCAGGGGAAAATGCTCATTCTCACGGGAGTTAAACATTCCAGTGAGTGCAAATTTGGAGAACTATTTTGTGCTCATTCTCACGGGAGTTAAACATTCCAATGAGTGCAAATTTGGAGAACCATTTTGTACCTGGCACACTTAGTTTGGGGGAAGGAAAGGTTGGTGAACACTTTGCACATGATAACTTACACTAGTCCCACCCATCTGATCCCCACATGCAGAGCCCAGGGTCATAAAGGGAGTGTGTGAATATTAGTTTGCTAATGTATGTGGAAACTTGTCTCATCTGACTAAGCCTCAGTGTTCTCATCTGCTAATCTGAGATGAAGATATCTACTTTTGGGGAAAATCATATGAGGTAATGAATGTGACGGTCCCAATTCATGGTGAATGATTGGCACATGGTACGTTTTGCCCTCAATAAATGCTGTTTCTTGTTGGCCCCCTCGCATTCACTCCTGGATGTGCAAGCTACCACAGGTATGTTGTATGAGGCCATGATGATGTGGTGGAGTTGAGCAATTTAAGTTCACGAACCTCCCACCATGCGCTTACATTGGCAGCATTGTAAGCAACTCGGCAAGGTTTCGTAACTTTGGCATATCAGTGTTTCACAGCTGTGTTTGTGTCAATGTGTGATGACGACGCCTTGTTGAGTGGCAGTCCATATTGTTGCACGATTTTGTGTGCCATCGTGAGAATGTTGGAGCTTGAATTAGAGCACTGAACAAACATTAAATTTCTTGTTAAACTTGGCAAGAGTGGAAGTCAGGGACATGTTAGTCCAAGTTTATGGGGATTATTCCATGAAGGAAATGGCACTGTACAAATGGATTAAACCTTTCTCTGAGGGGAGATAAAGTGTCACTGGTAAAGAAAGATCAAGGCAACCAGTAATGAGCAGGACTGATAAAAAAAATTATAAAAATCCATTGACTTGCACATCAAAATCATTGGCTGACTGTGAGAAGTACAGCAGACCAAATGAACATTGACAGAGAAACAGGAAAATTTTAACTAAAAATCTTGGCATGAGAAATGTGTGTGGGAAAATGATCCTAAAGGAGTTCATTAATGAACAAAAACACAGGAGAGTCGAAATTTGCCAAGACTGTTTTCAAAGGCAAGACGACATTTTGAGCCATGTTATCACTGCTGGTGAAACACATGTACCAATACGACACTGAAACACAGTGTCAGAGTATACAGTAGAAGTCGGCCAACTCTCCATGACCAAAATAGTTCCGTTGGTCTAAATCAAGAATTAAAATGATGGTGCTAAGCTTTTTTTTATATCAGAGGGATTTTTCCTTATGAATTTATACCAACTGGAGAGTTAACAAAATTTACTGTTTGGAGTTGCTGAAAAGACTGTATGAAAACAACATGAACTTTTCACCAATAACTCACGACTCCTGCATCATGACAGTGCACCAGCTCACACAGCACTGCCTGTGAGGGAGTTTTTAGCCAGTAAACCAATAACCGTATCGGAACAGCTCCATGCACCTGATTTGGCCCCTCATGACTTTTATCTTTACTTGAAGATAAAGGAAATATTGAAAGGAAGATATTTTGTTAACATTCAGGACATCAGGGTAATACAATGACAGTTTTGATGGCCATTCGAAAATAGTTCAAAAATTGCTTTCAAGAATAAATTTAGGTGCTGGTGTCAGTGCAGAGTTTCCCAAAGGGAGTGGGTACCTTGAAGGTGACTATAGTGATATTCAACAGTGAAGTATGTAGCACTTTTCCTAGGATGATTTTGCAAACTTTACTGTCAGACCTCGTATCTTCTGATTTAGTCAGATGCTATCCTGGAGCAAACAACCAGCTCTTTCAGTCATCCTTGTGTTTTCTCAAAGCTCTTACAGCATCAGACAGTCCGTGCTATTGCAATGACATGGTATCATTTTCTGCCTTCATTGCTACTAAATCCACATGTCCTTTCTTGCTAGCAGCAAAGAAAAAAATTAAGGTGAATAATTTAGATCCTTCTTTTAGTTCTGATTTTTAAATTATAATGACCACATAAATTGTTACTCAAATAGAGACACTTTTGAGAGTAAAACAGAGAATGGTATGAATAATTATTCCAAGACAACAGGGGAAAGGTGGACTACATGATCACTCTAGTTATAATACATGTCAGAGATACAAAAAAGAAACGATTGTAAAGCATGCCTTGTACAAGTCAACTGTGGCCAAGAGGGGAGAAGTGATTACTAAAATGCTAGTGAATTCTTGCTTTCCAGATTTTTCTGTAGATATCATTAATAATTAGAGAAAATAAGTTAAAGAATATCATATAAATGTAATGTAAAAATAACATATACTCTAGTCTTATCCTTCTTTTAGTATGATCTAAAACAATACATTTCACCTTATAACTTTAAATTGATATTAATATCAAATATAAATCCTGTGAGTTATTATCCTATAATAGATGTTAGTGGATATTGTTATGGGTGCTGTTCTTTTAAGATTTTTTTAAAAGAATGCTATTTCATACTCTTCTATGGTACATTTATTTCTATAAAATATAAACATAATAAATTTTGATATTGCATGGTTTTTTAAATGATGGTATTAAGTGGAAATTTCTTTGTGCAACCGATGTTTATTAGGCAATAGGAAAGAAACTATATTAAGTATTGGATGAGCAAAAGACACAGACTCTGTCCTCACTGAAACTCCAGCTTCTTGAGGCATAGGGAAAAGTGGCTGACTTACTTCAGTCACTTACTGCACTTTGATAACAACTATGATAGAGAAAGTATGAGAGCTCTGGAAGTGCACTTGAGGAGTATTGAACCCAGCTTCATGGTCATCTATTCTCTGACTGAAAGCATAAGACTCAGCTCTGAACACTGGAGTGGATAGAGACAATGCTGAGAGCAGAGGAAGCGGGTACACACATGCAGAAAGGGCGCGGGATTTTACGCAATTACTTGACCGGGAAGAAAGCCACAGGTTCTGGGGGATGCTGAGATTAGGGGCTGCTTTTCATCTAAAAGAAGAGGTAAAACCCTCATCCCTGGCCAACTTTGTTAAGAAATCCAAAAAGGTTTGCTTTTGTGTGTTTGTTTTTGTTTTGTTTTTTCCCCCTAGGCTTGCCACATAGAAAGCCGATTACTGAGCCAATGAGGCTTGTCAAGTAAGAAAGGAAGCTTATCATAGAGGACATCAACTGGGAGGTGGGAGGACTCAAATCTGCCTCCACAACTGGCAGGGTCCAGGGTTTTTCTAGAGGTGAAATGAATAAGACATGAAGTGAGTGAAAATTACAAGTTCAGGGTGAAAGGAAGGACAGACAAGCACAGTAAGAAATCACAGTGGCATATGGCAGTGTGTGATCAAAAATGGTGGGTAAGTCGGCCCTGGGTGCAGCTTTTAGTAGCAAGGGGGTGATAATGGTCATCCTTTCAGTCTTGTGTGCACGTGAGTGGCAGGATTGGGATGCTAAGCAGGTCCTTGAGCAAGATTTGTGGTGGGATACAGCTTACCCCGATTTCTCTGAACAGTCAGGGAAAGTAAGGCCCTATGATTATCTTGTTAATTGCAAGGAGGGGCCACTGTTTCTGAGAAACAACTCAGAGTGGAGGGAGTCTATTTTGTAAATAGAAAATTACAAAGTTCTGGTCAGCCAATCTCACTGACCTCGGAAGTTAAAACCTGAGAGAACTATTTTGGTCACCACACTGGTTACAGCTTCTTACCCAGCTACCCTAATGTGAGCAGCCCACAGTTTGGAAAGGCAGTCCTATTCTTTGCATAGTAGCTCTGAAACTCTGCAATGAAAATGACATGTTTTAAAGGAAATGTTCCAACACTACCTAAGTATTAGGGAAATTGAAAAAAAAAGGGTATAATTAGAACATCACTCAAAGACAAATTGGAAGACACCTGGAAAGCAACTGGCTGATTCAATTGACAACGTTGAGCTTGAATTAATGAAAACAAAGATTATGTCTAAAAGCCTAGGTATGTCTGCTCTAGAAAAGTGTTTACCTTCTAAAAATTGTGTTTGCTGTGAAACACTGTTTTTAAGGCACTGTGTTTTGCTATATGTCTGAATAAATAACAGTTAATTTGTTTCCTGTATGTGTTGCATTCTACAAAATACGTATCATGGTACAATACGGAAAACTTACACTATAATCCTATAATCACCCTTATCTCCCACTTCAAGCTGGAGTCCCATGGGTAGGCAGCACTGACTAAATTTCACAAAGATATGTGGCGTGAGATAAGTGTCTCCTGGCCTCTTCTGAATCTCTATGTTCTTATCAATGAAATGGAAGATTCGAACGTAATGATTTTTACCTTCCTTCTACATTTAAAATTTAAACTATAGGAATTAAATGGAGAAAAAACGGAATGGAACTTTTTTATTACAAATAAATTTGAATTGAAACCCTAACTGAATAGATAACAGGATAGAACCAGTAATTTTACTTTCTGATATCTGTGTCACATTTACTCATTTATTTAACTGACATCTATTAAACACTTGCTCTATGCCGGACACTGTCCTAGATACTAGAAATATAAAGAAAATCAAAATAATTATTTCCCTATGCCTCATGAAGCTTGTAATATAGAGGGATAGATAAATTTGAGATCCATAAAGACAAGAATGCACTGTGTTATCGTGGGAAAGGAAAGGGTTTGAAAAGACTTGATTTCAACTGATAGATGAGAAAAGAATAGAAGGTAGAGAAACCCAGGTCTGAACAAATTCCCTGCAGCAAGAAAGAGCAGGAAAAATGCAAGAAACAGGAAGAAGTTCTCTGTGGCTGGAGCCCCATAAGGAGGGAGAGCGCTGAGAGACAGGTCCGAGAGGCAGGCAGGGACCACGTCACACAGCGCCCCACCAGCGCTCACACTCTCCATGCAGTGACACGTCACTCGCGAGTAAGCAAGCAAATTCCAGGATGCCCTTAGGCATTAAGATAATCACGTTAGTTCTGGAGTGGAAAAAGGTTGGGGAAGAGAAAAAGCAAAAATGGACAGAATACTTAAAAGGCTCTCCCAGGATTCCAAGCAGGAGCTTACTGTGATGTCAGGGCAAGGGACAGTGGAAGATTTAACATCACGGATAGTAAAAGGATACTCAGACAAGCATTCGAAGAAAATGAACTTCAGTCTTCACCATCTCAAAGAGATGAATTTTTTCTTTCATTATTCTTTCCTATTTTTAAAGTCTTTCAGAGTAAAGTCGAAATTGCCTTTGCATTTTCCCCCCAGACAGAAAAGCAATGACACTCAGACACACTTTACCAAATCTATCTCTCTTCCTCTCCTCCCTTCAGAGAGGAAGAGACAGGCCTTGTAGCACCACATAATTACAAATCACCAAAAGACTATGTTAAGTAACTACGAAACATCTTTACAGACTAACATTAAAATTTACTGATAATTCTTGATTTCGCTCTAATTTTTGACTTTAACACTTAGTGGGTACTGTTAGTAAAATATATAACACCATTTTGTTTTTAATTTACCAGCATCAATGGTTGGTTAATCACTACCTCTTGTCATGATATAGGTCATCCTTGTATGTTGGTGAAATAACCAAAGATCTCCACCCAGAAATCAATCATTTTACCACAGGGCTATGAAGACACAACACAAGACACTGCCTTGTATTTGGGGAAAATATTTTGACATGCTATGCATTTTTCCCACACAATACATGAAGGGAAATTATTTTGCTATATCCAAAAACTCAGTTTAAAAATGAATCTTTCAAGAATGATTTTTAAAAATATATAAGTACCTTATATTTAAAACTAAAGAGGTCTGCCCTCAATTTGGAATAAAAGGAGTTTCATTCCATTCCATATACAGGTATTAATATTTTGTAGATATCTAAATCTGTGGCTGTAATCATTTCTGACATTTTACTATTTTAAGATTCATTATATCTAGATTGTTCTTCAAATAATCACTCTACCCTGATTTATACTGTGCATACGTGGTTAATCTTCAGATGTTAATTGCAATTTGACCATATATTTTAATCTAATTTAGTGTCTCACATTCACATATGCACATATTTTATTTGAAGGTAAAACTGGAGGCAGTTAATATTTCTGTTATAAATCTTCAATTTAGATTTGATATTTCCTTTGGTAATATTAGAGATAAATTATATTACTCTGTTGTCTAGGATCTAATGAGTGAGTTTTTTAATGTTTTATTGGAATATAAGAGATGTACAAAGTGAACACATCCACATAATCACTACCAGATCAGAGCTTAGAACATACCAGCATTTAGGAAGCCCACCTTCTTCAGCACCCAAGTTTTAACAGGCCCACCAGAAGTAACCATTCTCCATCCTCACTGATTGATGTATGTATTTTGCACTTGTTATAACTAGAATTGTACAATATGTATTTTTGGCTTTCTTCCCTCAACACTGTGAGCTTCAATCATGTTGTTATGTATAGCAGCAATTCATTTGTTCTCAGTGCTGTGTGATTTTATTGTGTGAATACATCAACATTTTTTATCCATTTAACTGTCAAATAACTTTTAGGTGTTTCCCGTTCAACACTACTAACAAACGCTGCCAAGAAAATTCTTGTACACGTTTTTGGTGCACATGTATATGTAATAATTCCTCTTCAATATCTATCTAGGAATTAAGTTGTTGGATCAAATGGTAAGAGTATGCAGTTTTATTATATAATATAAACGATTTTCCAAAGTTGTTCTACCATTTTAAACACCCAACAGTAGTGTAAGAGAGCTCCAGTGGCTCCAGTCCTTACCAAAGTTTAATATTAATAGTTTTTCATTTTAGCCATTCCGATACATGTATTGTAGGATCTTATTTTGATGTTGAAGTTTCAATTTCCATTTCCATGAAAAAAAAGTAAAGTTGAGCATATTATTGTTTGTTCATTGGCATTTCGGATATCTTTTTGTATGTATGTGAGACAGTATATTTGCAATTTGTCAACTAAGTTGTCTTTTTTTTCTATTGAGTTGTAGGAGTTCTTTACATATTCTGGATACTAGATCATTGTCAGATATATCTATTACAAATATCTTCTTCCACTCTGTGATTTTTTACTTTCTTAATATAATACTTGGATGATCAGCAATCCTAAACCTCTGTTCTACTTTTAGGAGACCAAAAGTCCATCAAAAACGTATGTTCATTTTTGCTACAAAGCAAGGTACAAGAGTCACTTTTTCTTCACCCAGATATTCAAACGATCTAGCACTATCTATTGAAAAGACCATTGTTGTTCCACCAAGCTACTACGTCTCTTTTGTCATAAAGCAAGTGACCATACATGTATAAATTTATTTATAGATATTTATCCTGTTCTTTTGGTCCCTTACTCTATTTTTGTCCAATAACAGTCGAGTCTTAATAGCTTTATAATGTTTGGTTTCTGTACTGTAAGTCCTCCAGGTTTCTGCTGCTTTTCAAGGTTTAGCAAATTTCTGACCCTTTGAGAAGCTGATCCTGAAATTCATACGGAAATAACATTTAAATGTAAACATCACATTTAATGGTGAAATACTGAAAACTTTCCATCTGAGATCAGGAAACAGACAAGAATGTCTGCAAATACTACTTTTTAACATTGCACTCACAACAAGAAAAATAAATACAGAATGTAAAGACTGAAGAGGAAAAAATAGAACTGTCACAACTTTTAAATGACATAATTTTATACCCTGAAACTCTTTTTTAAAACCATAGACCACCTGTTGTCTTTCAATTAAAAAATTTTAAATTTACATGATGATTCTTTTACTCTGCCCATGTGTTAAATTGAATATTGTTTAATTTCAAAACATCTTGGAATTTTACATTTATATTTTTATTGACGTTACTAATTTCTAACTTTAGTACCACTGTGGTCAAAGAACATCTTTGATATGATTTTAAATTATTCAAAGTTTGTCAAGATTTGTTTTAAAGACCAGTATGTAGTTAATTTTAGTAAATTTTCCATGGGTATTTCAAAAACTGTGACTTTGGGAGTTGTGTCTGACATGAAGTAGCATTCATGTATTTCACTTACTTGTGTTCATTAATCATTTTGCTCACTTCTTTACTGAATTTTGCTTATTTGTTCCTTCCTTTACTGAGAGACAAGATTTTGGACGTTTCCATTTCTTTTCCAATTTCTGTCAGTCAGTGTTTGCTTTGTACATGTTGAAGCTATAAATTAGATGAATGCAAATTTTAAATGTTTACATCAATATAAACATATAAATAATATATATTATACATATATTACATGTATTATATATAATATATTATAACATGTGATATATGTATAATATTAAACGTGTATAATATTAGACATATTATAAAAATATAATAATTATTGTTATATAATTATTCAACTAATCTCTTTATCTTATGTAATGGTCCTTCCCTTCAATTCTATTGGCTAATATTAATTTAATCTCACCAGCTTTTTGTTTTGTTTTGGTCAAGTTGGAATGAGGGACGCAGTAGCAGATAGAATTTGCATTGTATAAAGAAAATTCTCTTTTTAATTATAATTTTTACTGTTCACTCATATTTAGGTTATATGTTTTATGAGAAAAATAGCAGGCATTTTTTCTCTTTATGTACTGATATCTTTTCCTTTCAGCTGAAATCCTCTTCTTCCACTTCATATAATTATCTATATATTTGAATTTATATCTATCATCTTATATTTATTTTATAATATGCAGGTTCTTTTTTGAAAAGAACAAAATTTTTTTTAATTTTTATTAAATCATAATTGTGTACTTTGGTGCAATCATGGGACACAATGTGCTGACTTTATATACAATCTAAAATATTTTCATTGAACTATTTAACATAGCTTTCATGGCCTTTTAATCACTATATGAAGACATTTATATTCTACCCTTAGTAATCTTTACCTGTACCCTTGTAAGATGCACC
>CAUYRH010113040.1:0-18130 GCA_963574655.1 Perodicticus potto | reverse complement strand
TGCTGACTTTATATACAATCTAAAATATTTTCATTAAACTATTTAACATAGCCTTCATGGCCTTTAAATCACTATATGAAGACATTTATATTCTACTTTTAGTAATTTTCACTTGTACCCTTGTAAGATACACCGTAAGTGTGATCCCACCAATCACCCTCCTTCCACCCATCCTCCCCCATCCCCTCCCCTCCCTTGCCCCTTTCTCCATTTCTTTTGCTATAACTTGGTTTTAGCCTTCATATGAAAGCTATAGATTAGCTTCATAGTAGGGCTTAGTACATTGGATACTTTTTCTTCCTTTACTAGGTATATATCCAGAAGACCAAAAATCACATTACAATAAAGATATCTGTACCAGAATGTTTATTGCAGCCCAATTCATAATTGCTAAGTCGTGGAAGAAGCCCAAGTGCCTATGGACCCACAAATGGATTAATAAATTGTGGTACATGTATACCATGGAATACATGCAGCCTTAAAGAAAGATGGAGGCTTTACCTCTGTCATGTTTACATGGATGGAGCTGGAACATATTCTTCTTAGCAAAGTATCTCACGAATGGAAGCAAAAGTATCCAATGTACTCAGCCCTACTATGAAGCTAATTTAAAGGTTTCATATGAAGGCTATTACCCAACTATAGCACAAGAATATGGGGAAAGGGGCAAGGGAGTAGGGGTGAGGTTGGGGTGGAGGGAGGGTAATTGGTGGGGCCACATCTACGGTGCATTTTAGAAGGGTACAGGCAAAATTTACTAAATGCAGAATACAAATGTCTTCATATAGTGATTAAAAGGCCATGAAAGCTATGTTAAACAGTTTGATGAAAATATTTAAGATTGTATATGAAGTTAGCACATTGTGCTCCATGACTGCACTAATGTATACAATTATGATTTAATAAAAAAAAAAAAAAAGAATGGAGTAGGAGGTATTTTTCCTTGTTGAAATGCAGCCGTTGTTTTATCAATCAGGCTCGAGGCCTGCTCTTCCATCCATTTCTGATAGTAGTCCCTCACATTCTCTTTGTGCTTCCTCCCAATGCAGTGTGTCTTTCTCACAGATGGAGAGTCATGGGTGAGATATGTATCCCAGTAGTCACAATAAAACTTGGGCATATTCTTTCCTGGCCATTAGTGACTCCATTCTCTATATAATTCTTTTAAAGTAACTTTTAATAGTCTCCTAGAGTTTGCAATATATATTTACAACTAAGGTAAGATCACATCCCACTACACCTGTAGTACAGATAACTTATAACAATGTAACTCCAATTTCTTCCTGTGCATTGTAGAACTGCTTTCATTCATTTCATTTATCCACTCATCCAACACATTATTACTATAAACAAATAGTTATCTATTATGTGAATTAAGAATGAGAAAAAGTGAAGACTATTTTTTAATATTTATTTACTTTTCTTCCTGGTTCTTCCTTTTTTTTTATAGATCTGATTTCTGACATATCATTTTTCTTCTTCCTGAATAACTTTTAACACTTCTTTCAGGGCTCATTGATGGATTTGAATACCCTTTCTTCTTCATCTTTGAAGGATAATTTCCCTGGATATAGAACTCTAGGTGCATGGGTTTTGTTTTTTAACACTTAAATATCTCACTCCACTCTCTTCTTGCTTTCATTTTTCTGATGAGAAGTTTACTTTAATTGCTTTTGTTCCTCTGTAGCTAAGGTAACATTTTGTACTTGGTTTTCTCTTAGTCTTCTGCTTCTGTGGTTTGGTACCTTCATTAACTTTGGAAAACTCTCAGCCATTATTACCTCAAATATTCTTCTGTTCTGTTTTATCTTTCTTATTCTTCTCTTTTTCCTTCTTCTTTTTCTATCCTAATGTATATTATACCTTGAAAATTGTCCCACATTACTTTGATGTTTTATTCTTTTTATTCCATTCTTTTCTTCCAGTGTAGGAAGCTTCTACTAACATATCTTCAAGCTATTGTTGTTTTCTTGGCCATGTATAGTCAGTATTGTGATGAGCCCTTCAAAGGCATTCTTCATTCCTATTACTTTTTTAGAAAACTGAGCTAACATTTCAGGAACTAAGCCAATTATTAAGGGACAACATTTCTAGCACTTTATTTTGATTACTTTTTAGAGTTACTAGCTCTTTGTTTACCTTACCTATTGTTTTTGCACATCATGTACATTTTGCATTAAAGCCTTTATCATAATTACTTATTTAAAATTCCCTGTCTGATAATTCCAAATATGTGTCATACCTGAGTGTGACCTTAATATTTGTTTGCCTCTTCAGATTATGTTTTAGCTTTTGCTTGTTTCTCTCTTTTTCTTTTTTCCTTTTTAGCATACCTTGTAATTTTCATTAAAAGACAGTTGTGATATATCAGGCAATATGAACTAAGGTAAAAAGGCTGTTAGTATGAGGCTTTATGTTAATAAGGCCAAAAGTTGAGCTATGTAAGATGCCAGAGGCTTTTAATTCCTCAAGTGTCCTTGTTTTATTCTCCCTGTTGCCTTTGAGCTTCCCTAAGAACTATTCCGTAAATAAAGCCTGTACCATGCAGCTTGTTCAGCTATAATCCACTGCCATACTAGAACCAGCTGATATGGTGGTAAGGTATCTGGGAGGGGAAAGCATTACATCATCTTATGAGTAAATATTAATTTTTTTGTAAGTCTGTGTCCCTAAACTAATATCTTACAGATGTTTATATGTTTCTTTTCTTTCCCTCACCCTCCTACTTTTCCAGTTAAAAGAGACAGGAGGTTTAGAGGGGTTAGTAAATACACGTTTGGTTAGGCAGGATAAGGCTCTGATGTGTTCTTTTTTTCCTGGAGACCAAGCCTTTGTTATGATACTGCTCTGGGTGTATTTAGACATGGTTATGCTCCCTCCCCTCAAAGTCACAGTGAAAGGTTGTGGATAGACCCAAGGAAGAAAGATTATTCCAAGACGCAAACAAAGCAAATGAAATCCCCATTCTGTAGAAATAATGTGGTCTTATTTCCACCTGGGTGCAGATGGGGTGAAATTAAGACAGGAATTCCACACATGTGTTATGGCGAATAGGGATGTAAAGTGTCAGAGAGGGCAGCAATTGGTGGCATTCTTATTTCCTGTGAGGGACATGATTCTGACCCTTCCTGGGTGGGTTGTGAACCTGATCCTGCCTGGGCAGGGTGGGTCTCTTTGGGCAGGTATACCTGATTCTATAACACAGGGCATATTTTGTGGCTCTTATTTCAAAAACCTGATAGGATTCCTAAAGGCAACATGCACAAAAGTGAAGGGGTTCCCTAAAACTTTGACCCCTGTAAGTTTATAACTCTCATGCTAGGCCACACCGGCCTTCCGGAATTGTTCAAAATTACCAGTTACAGCTTCTTGCCACTATATGATTTCAGCATCTTTTGCTCCAAGTAAGCAGATTCTTATATTCACCTGTCTCTCCAGATTTGGGGTGGTTTGATTTGCAACCTCAATTCTCAGATAGACCTAAGAAAAGTTCTTGGGTTTTAGGTTGTTCAGTTTTTTCCTTGTTATAAGGGAGTGATGATTTCTAAGTTCTTTGCATGTTGGAGCAGAAACTGGGAGTCTCTATTTTACTTTATTTTTATTCTATTCACTTTAAACTCTTAGCTAAATAATACTCAACATCTCTAGGGTACAGAATGAAATTATACCTCATCACCATAGTCCACTATATTGGGTATGAAACTTGGTTCCAAGACATGAAGTGACTTTCTCAAATGTCTCACAGTTGGTCAATTGTTATTTTAGAGGCAGAGATTTCTAGCCTGGTATCTGGTTAAACTGAACTCAGTTAAATGAATATCGTTTAAAACAGAAATGTCAATCTCATATACCAATGTTGAGGTTAGAGTAGTTAGGAGTAGGGTTAGTGTCTCAGGTAGGAATAATATAACTGTAATATTGTTTCCCTCTCTCATGCTTATTCTAGGCTTTTCTCAACTTACTCAGCCATTGCTTTGACCTATATGATAAGAAAAGACTACATGGGCCAAAAGTGCAGAGCAAAGAAAAGAGAAGAATAAGAGAAGAAATTTCTAAAAGAGGTGATTTTCTGTTTTGTATTTTAATGTTTTAATACCCACAAAAAAAAAAAATGAAAAAGTAGCTTGAAAATCAGCTTTTACTGCTCCTAAATTCATGTTGATGATGTTTTTGTGTTTTGAAAGAAAGAAAGAGGAAGGGAGCATAAGAGGGAGGGATGGAGGAAGGAAGGAGAAAGAAAAATGTGTCTTCATCTGAATGGGCAAGTCCTTCACTTACATGTTATCTTTGGTTCCTAGAACCAGGAAAATACAGCTGTCTCTAGTGTTAGACTATCTGAATTTAATCTATACTCTTTGTGACTTGGGGCAAGTGACTTGAACTTGAGCTGTGTCTGTCTTCTCATTGATAAAATGTCTCTTAAAATGTTCTCATATGGATTAGATGAATATAGAATATGTAATATGAATACATAATATATAAATTTGATATATATATTTGTTAGAATAGTGCTTGGAAGGTAGTATGCATTCAATAAAAGTTAGCTGTTACTGTAACCAGTCTTTCTTTCCCATTTTGCACAGATCAGCCCTGTTTGTATGTGATTGAGTCCAGTGGCTTTCTCTCCAGGACTCAGTTTTAGCTTTCTTGAACATAGATACATAGCTACAGTATAAGGGAGAGGGGAAGATTTTTGGCTGGCTTTATACTTCATTTTTTTTTTATTAAATCATAGCTGTGTACATTAATGCAATTATGGGGTAAAATGTGCTGGTTTTATATACAATTTGAAATACTTTCATCAAACTGGCTAACAGCCTTCATCGCATTTTCTTAGTTATTGTGTTA
Source organism: Perodicticus potto (assembly GCA_963574655.1). Taxonomy (NCBI): domain Eukaryota; kingdom Metazoa; phylum Chordata; class Mammalia; order Primates; family Lorisidae; genus Perodicticus; species Perodicticus potto. Next base: position 13,282 of record CAUYRH010113040.1, on the reverse strand, counting down.
AGACATTGATATTCTGTGCTTGGTAGATTTAACATGAACTCTTGTAAAATGCACCATAGGTGTGGTCCCACACATTACCCTTCCTCCACCCATATTCCCCCCTCTCCTCCTCCTCCTCTTTACCCTTCATCTTGGTCTATAGTTGGGTTATAGCATTCATATGAAAGTGTGGATGTTTATAAGTTGGTTTCATAGTAGGGCTGAGTACACTGGATACTTTTTCTTCCATTCTTGAAATACTTTGCTAAGAAGAATATGTTCCAGCTCCATCCATGTAAACATAAAAGAGGTAAAGTCTCCATCTTTTTTAAGCCTGCATAATATTCCATGGTGTACATATACTACAATTTATTAATCCATTTATAGGTCGATGGGCACTTGGGATTCTTCTATGACTTAGCAACTATGAATTTGGCTGAAATAAACATTCTGGTGCAAGTATCTTTGTTATAAAGTGATTTTTGATCTTCTGGGTATATACCTAGTAGAGGAATTGCAGGATTGAATGACAGGTCTATTTTTAGATCCCTAAGTGATCTCCAAACATCTTTCCAAAAGGAACATATTAGTTTGCATTCCCACCAGCAGTACAGAAGTGTTCCCTTTTCTCCACATCCATGCCAATATCTATGGTTTTGGGATTTTGTGATGTGGGCTAATCTTACTGGAGTTAGATGATATCTCAAAGTGGTTTTGATTTGCATTTCTCTGATGATTAAGGATGATGAACAGTTTTTCATGTGTCCTAGGCTGTGCACCTGTCTTCTTCAGAGAAGTTTCTCTTCAAGTCCTTTGCCCACCCTGAGGTGGGATCACTTGCTCTTTTCTTGCTAACAGGTTTGAGTTCTCTGTGGATTCTGGTTATTACACCTTTGTCAAAGACATAATCTGAAAATATCTTCTCCCATTCTGAGGGCTGTCTGCTTGCTTTACTTACTGTGTTCTTGACTGTGAGGAAGATTTTTAGTTTGATCAGGACCCAGTAATGTATTTTTGCTGTTGCTTCAATTCCCCAGGGCGGGTCTTCCTCATAAAATATTCACCCATGCCAATTTCTTCAAGTATTTTCCCTGCACTTTCTTCTAGTAATTTTATAGTTTCATGTCTTAAGTTTAAATCTTTGATCCAGTGAGAGTCTATCTTAGTTAATGGTGAAAGGTGTGGGTCCAATTTCAGTCTTCTACAGGTCGCCAGCCAGTTCACCCAACACCGTTTGTTAAATAGGGAGTCTTTTCCCACTGAATGTTTTTAATTGGCTTGTCAAAGATCAAGTAACATTAAGCATCTGGGTTCATCTCTTAGTTCTCTATTCTGTTCCATACCTTTTAATATTATGACATCAACAATTTGATCTCACTGGCCTAGCATGTTTTAAAAAATTATAGTTGCTTAATTAAATCTCCAAAAAATTCAATTACTGTGAAAAAAAGAAAGGAGGAAGAGAAAGAGGAAGAGTTTGAGGTGGAGAAAATAAAAGAAGAAAATTTTCGTTGACTCTGTTCACCTTCTAAACTATAGATAACTTGAATTCCCAACTAACAGAAACGTGGTTTATTCATGTTCTTCTACATTCAGCATAGAGTATAGCATATTCTAGTTGTTCAAAACATTTTTATTAATTAAATAATCCAGATTCCTGCTATTTTAATGTCAGCCTCTATTTGTGTTCACTTGCTTCAATATCTCATACTTCATTCTATTTTTTTTAAAAAATACTTTCCTTATAAATCCTTTGTCCTTGTTTTTGGTCAGTAACATTCAATCACAAAGCTTCTGTGCTCAGAAAATACCATGACCTAAAAATATATTATATCCAAGACTTGGTCTGAAGTCCTTATCTAACTTTCTCACTATTATCTGTCATATACAATATTACATTACATATGACATAATTTTCTACAATATTATAAGATATTATATATTATAACATTGTATTCAATTTGGGAATAAAATAAATATGTGACCTATGTTTCCTGTATGCATAAGTATCTGAAGGTAACAGAACAGATGCTGAGGACAAGTTCAAACTTGTAAAGAAATCACAACTAACATATGGTAGTAAATCAACAATGACTGCTAACTTTTGGAATATTGATATAGAGCAGTGGTTCTCAACCTTCCTAATGCTGCAACCCTTTAATACAGTTCCTCACGTTGTGGTGACTCCCAACTAAAAAATTATTTTTGTTGCTACTTCATAACTGTAATTTTGCTACCCTTATGAATCATAATGTAAATATCTGACAAGCAGGAGACCCCCAAATGGGTTGCGATCCACAGGTTGAGAACCAATGATATAAAGCATTATGAAAGGTAGATTGGGCTAATGCACTTGAATCTTCAATCAATGGTAAAAATTTTAAATAGTAGTCAAACAAACAAACATGATATGGTTCTTGATAAGGTACAATGTTTTTTAAAGAATATTTCCTATAATATACACTTTCTAAACACTGAACATGAATCACGCTTTTATTTCTTATTAGTTTAAAAGCTACATAGGAAGACAGAGCATACTAAATGATACTATAAAGATACAATTACCTGTATCCAAAATTTGGAAAATTCCTATGATAAGTGGCATATTTTTTCAATGAAGTTAATATACCACAGGAAAAACTAAAAAAGATGAAAGGGATCAGCCAAATACAAAGTGTAAATTTTATTTGGATCTGAATTCTAAACAGCAAAAGAAATAAAAATATATTTATTAGACTATCAGCAATAAATTAATAAAAATTGTATAGTAACTGATATTAAGAAATTACCTTCAATTTCGTTTTGTATGTTAAGCATTTTCTTGTTATTGTAAAACACCCTTATAAGTTAGTATATATTAAAATGTGATTTAATTACATTTTGTCTATTATATACTTTTAGATATCTGTGAAAAAGGGCAAGGACAACGAAATAAGAAAAGGATTATATTTTGTTGAAACCAGATATGAGGTCATAATGATTCATTATAATATTCTCCTGATTTCTGTTCATTTTAAAATTTCTATAAAAACATGAAAGTGCTCAACAAATATTAAATTATTTTTATGTATTCTAAAGGTGTTTTAGTTTGCCAATTTGCATAGCAGTGATTGACATTGGGTATGTATCACATCTCCTTAAAAATTGACAGTAATACAGGTGTAGAAGCATTATGACTTACTAATTTGTTTTAGTCTATTAGATACAAAAAGTAAGGAAAATAGCATTCAGCTTTTACTCATGAGATACAATTAGGAATCATAATGTAATACTGAAAAATATTGTTTTCTCCAACATATGTTAGAATATCACATTAAATAGCATGGTGACGGCCACACAGATCCAAATCCAAATTAACCCCTTGCATAAGCTGAAATGTTTACAATTATTCACTAAAGAGATTAACTTTTGCTTCCAGATAATAGGAAATAACTTGAAAAAATTAGAATCAAAAATAGCATATTAAAATTTAATAAATGCGAATAGTGAAATATTATGAAAAAAGAAAAACAAAACAAAACATCAGCCAAGATTAGTGGCATCTAAAGGCTTATTTGGAGCAGCTGCAGATTTCTTGTACAAATTTTTTTTAATATACCTATTCCAGTTTGATAAATGGAATGATATTTGAAAAGGATCTAAAAAGTCTAATTTTTTTGCTTATAAGTAGTACTATATTAAGCTATTCATGGCAGACAAAATTTACTCATTAAAAATTAAGTAAAAATGATTTCAAACCTTTTCTTAGATATGTGTTCTAATATTTAATATTTGATTAAGTGGTATACTGACTATAAAATTAGAAGAGTGAGATTCTTGGAATAAGTGTAACAGTAAGAGCCCTTACTGTGACCTTGGCAAAGTTGGTCTCAGCCTCCCTCACAGTTTAATTAGTCTATTTTGAATACTGATTGAAATAAAGTGTGTAAAAGCAGTTTATATCTTTCAAAACTCATAACAAGAACTATGGGAGATAATCTATAGAGTCTATAGCTACTAGTAATCTTCTAACAACTGAAATTCTTTTCTTCCTTTCTTTTTTTTTTTTTTTTTGTTGTTGTTGCAGTTTTTGACTGGAGCCAAGTTTGAACCCACCACCTCTGGTATATGGGGCTAGCGCCCTACTTCTTGAGTCACAGGTGCCGCCCTCAAATTATTTTCTTTCAACTCCGATTTTGCTAGATTGGTAGAAATGTTCCTTGTCATTTGGATTTTTTTCCCTGTTAAGAAGGTTATGTTTGTGTTTAGGGGCTCATAGTTCATGTAAAGTCAATGATTTAGTTTGTTGGGAAGAATACTCGTGAGATTTTTTTGGCAGTCACATAATACAGGCTAACAAACCTTCAGGCCGGGATGAGTTTTCTAGTCTTCTGTCAGTTCATGTAGGTCACATTTGAGTCATCCATCAACTTAAGTAATAAATTCCTTTGAGTCCAGGACTTTCCTGTTTCTTTACTGTTCTACTAGGTCAAGGATGTGCCACCATTTTCTAAAATTCTCTCTCCTATACCACGCTCTGGAGTAATTCTAATGTGCTTGAGCTTTGCTAGCCATAGAAACCTGGGGCCTGGCTCTTAGGCATGAATGTGTCTGAGATTTCAGTACTCTCCAAAACACTTTGGAAGGGGTAAGATTTCAGTACTCTCCACAACACTTTGGAAGGGGTAAGATTTCAGTACTCTCTACAACACTTTGGAAGGGATATTTATAGTTTCTTACCTAGATTCTCTTTCTTTTCTATTGTTTACAACTTCAATTTATTTTATTAGGAATAAGTTAAAAACATAAATTTAAAGTCAGATTGGAATCAAATACCTGCCCACCTACTTACAAGACTGCATTTGTTAATTTACCACTACACCTTTCTTTCTTCATTTGACAAATAGGAATGATCATAGAATTTGGTATAAATAATACCTAGAATCTTGTCCAGCATAGAATTATACAAACGTTAGCTATCATTCCTCCTATAAACTTCTTAGGGCACTTTGGTAAAGCAAAAGTATGAAGAAATTTCCTCTCATTTGTTTTCCATTTGCAGACCTTTTTTCTTAGAGGTGAGCATGGAATGACCTATATGCTGCCGGAAAAGTGTTGAGAAGAGGACCTAGTGAGGGACAGAATGCAGCAAAGAAAGAAAATATGGTTAAAGTGTTAGTCAGAAGCTAGGTAAAGTTGGTGGAATTGTAGTTTACAAAGATCAGTTATTCCTCGCCTGCATAGCAGTCAGGTAGTGAGCATTCCAGGCTGTCAAGCCACTGCTCCTCAACAAACTCTTTTAGGCAACCAGGTTACCACAACACACTTACATTCTATCTCCAAGAACTATAAATGCTATTTCCACATCTGTATTGTCCTCATCTACATGGTTGAAACTGAGCCATTACCTATCTGTCTTCTATCCCCCAGGACTGGTTAATAAGGAGATTCAGGATAAACGTCCCGGAAAGGACACACCTCTCCTCTAGCACACCCCAAAGGTTTGCCCTCAGGCAATGACCATACCCAGGAGAAGCTAGAAAATGAAGTCTCTAACCAGGTAGTTATGTGTCTAGATAAATTTGGAGGGTTACATTACCCAAATGTCAAAGGAAATGTTTGCACTGATGGTGGCAGTGTTTACATCAGTATTTTAAGATGTGACTGTGCAGGTAGAATGGGGACTAGACTCCATTCTTGGCAAGATAAAACACCCCTATAAAAAGGTAAAAATTAAAAATTAAGCTTAGTGAGTAGGAACAAAGGAAAGTTAGCTAGTTTGTTTTTAAACCAGCTGCTGCCAAATTTCTTATCTGAGCAAGTTTCCTGTTTTTCCTAGAACTCTGACCTATTGGGAATACAGCTTACAAACATCCCTGCTGGATCTATAAACACTCATGAAAAAAAAAAATGGCCCCAGAAGATGCTATGGGAAGGCCAGGAAAGATACATTAACTAGGCCATTTCCTACCTAGTTAATGGTCAAAGCAAATACCCCTTGTGGAGATTTGTATTTGGCTGGAGAAGAGATCAAGGGAACAGCTCGAGCCCTGAAATATGGGTAGGAGGGCTTATATCCCTTATTGCAGAGGAAGACCCTCTGTGATGGTGATGAGAGGAAAATTCCTTTCTCCCACCCATTTTTCAGAAGAGATTGACCCCAGTGGCATTTTACTCCATAGTGAAGTAGCAGAGTTTAACACCTCCCTAGGAATCTGTGTGTGTGCCCTCAGACAAGAGGCTGCCCCCACACAAGGCTCAGGTTCCAGATTTCTCAAGACTGCTCAGGCCCTTAAAATTAATAATTATAGAAACAATAGGAGCTGATATGCTCACTCAGAGAAACTGCTGGTGTCTTTGTTCCTTTCCTCAACTTAACTTACCCTTCGGGCTAAGGAGCAAATAGCCTACAATAAGAGCTGAGTAGAACTGACATTCATAGTCACTGCTGGAACTCCACAAGCAGGCGGTGGTCCCCTGAGTTACCACTTTTGAAAATTCTATTCTGTGTGTCTGGTCTGTTTCTTTCTCATTGTTTCTAACTTTACATTTCTTCATTAGGTCACTGCCAGATCCACAGGTCTTAACGGACCCAGCCCCTGGGACAGGACCCTGGCATGACTGAGCAATAATTATGTTAAGTGTTTATTTAATAGTTTGCAAATGTGCTTTCTTGTTTCATACAGAGTGAAGATCACAAGTTATTCCAAAAGTTTTCTATTTGATATAATATTGTTTTGCAACAAACATGTGTCTGTGAAATTTGCAAAGTTTATGTTTTTCCAATGTTGAATCTAAATTGTATTGTATTTATAAATATAAATTACATGTGTTTGACAATAGTGTATTTCAGAATTATTTTCATTCAAAAATTTTCTTATTATGCTAGGATTGTTTATTTGGCAACCTGACCTAGTCTACATATGTTTGGTAGATTTGAAAATAACTTTTCTCCAAAGTAGACATGACAGCATTTGAGTTCTGGCTGTAAATTACTGTGTGACTTTTGATAAAATAATTCTCTAAAAATGCTTGCTCACCTTTTTAAAGGGGATATTGTTATCCCTAGGTGGTTGTAACAATAAAATATACTAAAGTATCTATAGAATTTAACATAGGAGCTGATACTCAGTAAATGCTAATTCTGTTCTTTTTCATCCTTATTGCTATGTGACAATTGGGTAAACCATTTTCATTTTTCAGGGAGGAAAATCAGGAATGGGAAGATTACATGAAACTGTCCATTTCCTATGTTCCTCTCCAGCAATATCTAAGTGTATATCAACCTTCATTTCCAAATCGTTGGTGAAAAGCTTTCACCTCAAAATCTATCTGCTTAGTTTTTGGTTTCACATGTATCAAATCACCAAGAGTCTCTCAGTGCATATGGAGAAGAAAGGACAAAGAAAAAGAGACATTTTTCTCATTGGAAATGTTCCATTTCAGGTAATTTCTCCTCTCTATATGTAATTTTTCATTTTTTAAATCACCTTGTCTACTTTCACTGTTTACAATTTCATTCTCTATTGATGATATTGTCATTTGCTTTAATCTTTTAGTTTTATCCAATGTGTTGTAAAGAACATGGAAAAACACAGATATATATATATATATATTTTCAGTTTTTGGCCAGGGCTGGGTTTCAACCCAGCACCTCCAGCATATGGGGCTGGGGCCCTACTCCTTTGAGCCATAGGCGCCATCCAACAGAGCTATATTTTTAACATTATAGCATGGACACACTATAGCTTAGTATTTCTCCTCTCAAGTTTCAATTTAGTTTATATGTGACCTCGAAGCCTTTGAATGTGAACTTTATCAGAAAGAATAGAGAAAACTCAAATTTGCTACCTACCTTGCCATTAATGCCCTCCTGGGCATGTCTGTGCTTTCCCTGCCTGTCTTCTGATGACAGATTACCTTCTTTGGGTAAAGTCCAAACACATGACCTGAGATGTGAGATGAGCCAACTGTTGCTCTGAAAATAACAACTCTATATTCCAGGTTGTGCTCATTCACTAAGCTAGACCAATCAGAGACTTTCTTACTATGTTTTTTTTCTTTAAGTTTCTTACTGAAAGTGATAAAAAAGGCTTTTTTGGTTTTTTGTTTTGTTTTTTTTTGCTTTGGTTGAAAGACTGTAATTCAGAACTTCTTGCAATGGTATTGGAATATGTTGCAATACCAATGTTGCATATGCAATATGCAATCTTGAAGATAGTCTATTAAGAAATGAAGAACACATCCAGAGAGATAAGGTAATAAGAAATGGAAAAAAAAGAGAGAGAAATAGAGGGGCAGAAAAGTCTTCATGTCCTTGGCTCTACTTATTATTATTATTTTTTGCAGTCTTTGGCCAGGGCTGGGTTTGGACCTGCCACCTCCGGCATATGGGGCCAGCGCCTTACTCTTTTGAGCCATAGGCACCACAGGCTCTACTTATTCTTGATGGAAGTCCAAGCATTCTGTTTCAATTTTTTTAAATTTTTACTTAAGCTTATTTATTCATTTGTTTATATATGGATTTATTACAAGGATACAATATATATTAACTATACTCACCCTTAAGTTTATGTAAATTGACATTTTGTTACTTTCAACAGATTCCTAACTATTGAAGAGGAATCTCAGTTGAATTTTTGGTTTTGATATCAGGGAAAACATTATTTGGTAACAGGTGAAAGGTTAGATCCTCTGCAGATTGTATAATCTGAAGAGAAACAAGAGTGAAGGAAAATTATTTGGGAAGAAAATGAAATACAACTAGAATTATAGAATATTTATTCATTTATTTCTTCACTCAGTATTGATTATTAAGCATGTTTTTGTGCCAGAGATTAAAAAACTCATATACGTATGTGCTGAAGAGTACTCAAAAGTTTTGTTTGGATGATTTTTTAGATTTGTGGTTGGGACTCTTGGTTATAATAGGCAATGTATACCTGTATCTTAAATGTTAGGTGAATATATAAACATTAAGGGGAGTATTAATTCTTGGGAAAGAAAAAGAAAATCATTTAACACAAGTATATGTAATAATATTCTAGTTCTTATCTGAACAATTAAAATTATTTATACATGTGGGTATGTGTGATAAATTCAATGCTAAATAGTGATTTCAATAAAAAAAAAGTATGTAACCAAAGTGAGTGAATGGGAAAGGGGTAGGTACAGTATGTGTCGAAGTCTATATTTCAACTTTCATAATAAAAGTAAGTATATAATTATAAGAAAGAAAAATCAGATAAAGGCAATATAAACATATTATTGTGAAATCTGAAAATAAATATGAGAAGTGACATCAAAATGTGTTTCAAGTAAGTGTGTTTAATCGTGTAAACTTGGGTTAGGTACGGTGAGGCCTGATGCAGATTAAGAGAGAGAAACAGAGTTTCACACTCGGTTGTACTCACAGATCCCTGGGGGAGAACACAGCCCTCAGGGAAAGCCCTGGGATGATTACATGGCACGGAGAGTGGGCAGCAACTGTGGACAAGTGTCTCCTTGGTGGTTTCTGTGGAAATGAGTGGGTGAGGCAGGGGCAAGCAGGTTTAAATCTGGCTAATTTGAAAAATTGCAGTGGATTTGGGAACATAGGAGCTGTGCATGGTTGTTGGGACTGAATCCAAGGGCTATTAGAGCTGATGTATAGTCGCTTAGCTTGTGACAGCAACATAAGGAACGTGGTTGCAGATGTGGATTTAACTGGATGCTCATCAAGGCAATTTTTGAGCTCCTATCCAGGACCTCAAAACTCGACAAGATAGCAATTTTAAAAGTCATATTTCAGAAATGAGAAAATCAAATTGTCACTCTTTGCTGATGATATGATGTTATGATGCTATATCTCAAAAATCCTGAAGACTTTATCAAAAAGTCTCTCAGATTTCATAATAAGTTCAGTAAAGGGCAAGATCCAAAGTCAATGGTTCAAGAACAAGTAGCCATTCTATATGCCAAAAATGATCTAGCTGAGATACAAATTAAGAAGGCAATCTTATTTACAATAGATAATAAAATGAAATAAATTACTAAGAATAAATTTAACTAAGAGGTTTAAGACTTCTATAGAACACTGAGGACAGATATTGAAGATGACACAAATGGAAAAATTTCCCTTTCTCATGGATTATAAGAATTAATTCAGTTTAAATGACCATGTTTCAAAAGCAACTTACATAGTCAATGTAATACCTATGAAAATTATTACAATTATTCTTCATAGAATTTGAAAAATAGCTACACAAAAAATTCATAGAGAACCCCTAAAGAGACTGAATTGACAAAGCTATTCTGAGCAAAAAGAACAAAGTTGGAAGTATAAACATTGCCTGACTTAAAAATATTATACATTACATATGCAAAGTAACAAAAATAGCATGATATAGGTATAAAAATAGACATATAGATAGTTCAATGGAATAGAATAAAAACCCCCCAAATACAGCCACATATTTAAAGCCAAATGATCTTCAACATAGCCAATAAGAAATTATATTGGGTAAAAGACAGTCTCTTCAATAAATGGTGCTGGAAAAATTAGATTGCCACATGAAGAAGAATGAAACTGGATCCCTGGTTCTTAACCATATGTGAAAATCAACTCATGATGGACTACAGACTTAAATGCAAAACCTGAAACTGTAAAATTACTTGAAGAAAATCTAAGCAAAACTCTTCAGAATGCTAGTCTAAGGTAGGCAAAGAATGATGATTAAGAAATAAAAAAACAGAAAAACAAAACCAAAATTTGACAAAACCAGTCTTAAATTAAAATATTCTGCATGGTGAGAAAATAATCAACCAAGTAAACAGACAACTTGCTGAATGGAAGAAAATATTTGCAAAGTATTCTTTCTGGCGACTAGCATACAGAATATACAGAGAACTCAAATTACTCCACAAGAAAAAAAAAATCATTAAAAACTGGTCAAGGGCATGAATAGACATTTCTCAAAAGAAAACATGAAAATGGGGTGGCCCCTCTGGCTCAAAGGAGTAGGGCGCTGGCCCCATATGCTGGAGATGGTGGGTTCAGACTCAGCCCCAGCCAAACACTGCAAAAAGAAAAAAAAAAAAAGAAAAGAAAATATGAAAATGGTCAGCAGATAAATGAAAAATGCTCAATGTCATTATGGACATGCTAATCAAAATCATAATGAAATATCAACTTACCCCAGTCACAAGTTACTATTAAAATGACAAAAAATAATCACTGTTGGTGAAAAGGCAGAGAAAAGGGTACTTTTTTTTTTTTTTTTTTGCAGTTTTTGGATGGGGCTAGGTTTGAACCCACCACTTCTGGTATATGGGGCTCCGCGCCCTACTATTTTGAACCACAGGTGCCGTCTTAGAAAAGTGTACTTTTGTACACTGTTGGTGGGAGTGTAAACAAGTGCATCCACTATAAAAAAAATTGGACATGTCTCAAAAAACTAAAAATAGAATTACCATTGGATCCAGCAATCCTGCTACTGGGTATATACCAAAAGAAATAAGTTACTATGTCACATGGATATTTGCATTAATGCAGCTCTTGCAGCACTATTTATAATAGTAAAGAAATAGAATTAATGTAAGTGTCCAGTAAGGAATGGATATAGAAAATGTGGAATATATGCAAGAAAGAATACTATTCAGCCATGAAAAAGGAAGAAATCATGTCATTTGCAGCAACATGGATGGAAGTGGAGGTCACTATGCTAAGTGAAATAAGCAAGGCACAAAAAGGAAACTATCATGAGCTCTCACTTGTATGTGGGAGTTACATGCAAATAGAAAGTGGAAAAATTGGTAACAGAGCCTGAGAAGGATGAGTAGCTGGGAGGAAGGACAATAAAGAAAAGTGGCTAGATGGTAGGAACAGTAAGGTAGAAGGAATACATTCAGTGTTTGATGACAGAGTGGAGTGAGCACACGTTACAAAAATGTATTGTGTTTGGTGAATGAACACCTTAAATATGCTAGCTTTGGTCACTGTACATTATACATACAACAACAAAGTTTCCCATGTAGCCCATAAATTTGCATAATATTCCTTTATTACAGTGGTTCTCAGCCTTCCTAATTGCCATGTTGTTACAAATGGAGCAAAGGGGTCACGACCCACAGGTTCAGAATCGCCGCTTTATTTCTATTTATCTCTTGAATAAAGAGGGAGCAGTAAATTATTGTGTATTTCTGTTTTTAGTATAACATTTTGGTAGTATTTAACTTTTAAAATGTGCCTGTATATTATCAAAATAATATATATATGTATGTATATATATGAGGTTTTTGAGACAGAGTCTCACTGTCACTCTCAGTAGAGTGCTGTGAAGTCACAGCTCATAGCATCCTCAAAATCTTGGGCTCAAGTGATCCTCTTGTCTCAACCTCCAAAGCAACTGGGACTACAGGTGCCTGCCACAACTCCTGGCTATTTTCTAGAGATGGGGTCTCCCTCTGGCTCAAGCTGGTCTCGAACCTGTGTGCTCAGGAAATCCTCCTGTCTCGGCCTCCTAATTGCTGGGATTACAGGCATGAGCCACACTTTTTTTTTTTTTTTTTTAAGAATGGAAAATTACATTTTTTGGACTTTCTCTTAAAAATTAAATTTCAATAAATAATATATTCTTAAGAAATACCCTAGGCGGATGCTAATGATGTGGCAAATATGGGAATCTGTACAGCAGTTTCATATACTGAGATGGGGAGGATGAGACGCAAAGCAATAGTCTTAGAAGGTATGCTTCCTAAGTTCACGTAGCTATGAATAATGGATTCATGATTTCTCTTGGCATGAATACATTATTGTTAACTCTGAGAAGCAGACAATACAACTTTTTAATGTGTGTCTATACTTTAAACATGATCATTATTTTTTGATAATTCTTCCAGAAGAGATGATAATGCTGCCCCACTCACCTTGAATATAGATGAGTTTTAGATTTCTTTTACTAATGAAGAGAAGGCACTTAATTTTTAGGTTATACCTTAACATTTCTTTTTTTGGCTGGGGCTGGGTTTGAACACCTCCTCTGGTATATAGGGCTGGCGCCTTACTCCTTTGAGCCACAGGCACTGCCCTACCTTAACATTTCTTGATGCTCTCACCATGTTTGTCAGAACACTTGCTCTTTGAGTCCTGAGCTCTTTATTTTAAAGATTCAGCTGCTCTTAGCTCAGCACCTGTGGCTCAATGGGCTAAGGCGCCAGCCATGTACACCTGAGCTGGCAGGTTCGAATCCAGCCTGGGCCCGCCAAACAACAATGACAGCTGCAACCAAAAAATGGCCGGGCATTGTGGCAGGTGCCTGTAGTCCCAGCTACTTGGGAGGCGGAG
>CAUYRH010113039.1:0-41802 GCA_963574655.1 Perodicticus potto | reverse complement strand
GATGCTCCAGAGGTTTGCACCTGCCTGGGTCACAGGAGGGTCTGTGGCTCCTCAGCCAGTCCACCAGTCTCTGTCACTGTTTGGCAGGGGGAGGTGAGGCCTAACAACCTGGGTACTTGATAGGGGCTGGGGCGATTCACCTAGTTCTGGCCCTGTCCCTGATTGATGTTGCTGATAGAGCAGAATAAGTTTGCAGAATTTTTCCCCTGTGGATCAGACGTTGGGCTTCAAATAGATCAGACCCAGTCTGTGAGTTCCAGCCCTTTGTCTCAGCTGTCATCCTCTAAGGTCCAGGTGCATCTGAAGCTGAGTAAAGCAGTCTCCACCCTGGGAATTGGCTTTCTCAGGGCATATTCTAATCCCTGCACTCCGCCCCTGCTGGTACCACCTCAGGCATACCCTTCACTCCCACAGCCTGCGCCTCTGCCTCAGGAACACTCTGCCAGTGGCTGCCACCAGAGAAGCCGCCCGACTCCCCTGGCTGTCCAGAGAGCCTGGGAGTGTCTCCTCAAAACATCCCCAGGGGTGCAAGGGCCACTGCCATTGTTCCCACATCTGCGGCTGCTGCTCTGTCCCTCAGGGGACTGCCTCTCCAGCTCGGCCTCCTCTCGGCTCACTTTCCTCTCACTACTCCCAAGCCAGAAAATCAACACAGATCAGCAACAGTCTGCGCCTCATCCACAACCCTTGAGAAAATGTCCAAGAATCTGGACTCCGTGGGGGACAGGCCTTCAGACCTTGGGGTGAGAGTGGAGGGGAGTGCCAGGAGTTCAAACTTGCAGGTGGAGAATATATACAGTTTTATGCCTGGCAGGAGAGTGCCATGGCACTAGTAGGGGAAGGAGGTCTGGTTTTTAGAGGGTCTCTCCTGTGGGGTAGAGTGGGAGGACATCTGAACTCTGCTTAGTTTTTTGTATGGAGGTATGAAGTATACCGCAAGCTGTTCTCTTGGGGGAGGAGACTCCCATCCGCTTGGCTATGTGTTCTGTACCTTTTGTTTGTATCCTTGGGGTTGCAGGTCATCCCAGCAAGGTTGATGTGCATTCTTTGACCTTCTCTTTTGGCTCAGATCCAAACCATTGGCTTTCTTGCTAAATTTTTGTCCTTTAACTCTCCTTCTGGGAGCCTCTGCAGAAAGCTGGCTACAGACTGCCATCTTGGCTCCTCCTCCTGGGAAAATTAAAATTTTAAGTGGGCAAAGATTAGAACACAACAGCAAGCAGTGCACAAGAGTTCTCTGACTAGGTGAGCATTTTCTCCTGGGGATTATACCTCTCTTTGCAAGACATAGTATACTTGGTTCATGTGATTTTTAAATATTGAAATGAAATTGATATAACATAAAATTACTAATTTTAAAGTGTATAATTCAGTGACATTTAGTACGTTCACATATGTAACCATGACCTTTATCTTAGTTCCAACATTTTTATCACTTTAAAAGGATACCCTATACTCACTCAGCAGTCACTCCATGCCCTTCCATTTGTACATTTGTGCAACATGGGCAGTAGGATATGTGCAATGGAACATGTGCACATTCATGTGTCACATTGACTAGGACAAACCCTATGGTGCCAGCTAGGTGCCAGGGATCTGGAAAATATCTTCTTGTTATAAATACCACTTTAGGATCCAGCCTTTCAAGTGTTACATCATGCTCCACATTCTCTTCATTTATCCATCAGTTGACTAAATGGAGGTGGTCGGGGGGCAGGGATTCCAAGGAGACTTAGAGATCATGAAGATACATGATGGGAGAATCTCTGTCTCCACTTGAAGAAGAGCTGTCCAGGAGAGTAGCTGTTGGACTATGGCAGGAGCAAGGAATAAACCCTTATTGTGGTAAGCTGCTGAAAATTGGTAACTGCTTTTTATAGCAGATAATAATAATCACATTGAATAATACAAGAGAGCTTATAGGACCCTTAGCAAGGGACCTAATCAAGTTTTTACTTTAGTATGGATAGTATGAGAAACTTGGAGGCAGGGAGATCAGCCATGTGATTAGCACAAAAATTCAAGCAGGAAATTAAGATGTCTTGAATAGCAGGAGCAGTAAAGAGGGCAAGAAGATGCAATTACAGGATAGTAATGAGACAGAGTCAAAGTTGATTAGTTTCATGGCTCTAGAACAGTAGCTCTTTAAAAAAGAAATTATTTCAAATTATTACAGGAGTATAAAAATTTTGGTTACCTAAATTGCTTTCATACTGTTTGAGTTGAAGTTATAAGTGTGCCCATCACCCAGATAGTGTGCATTGTACACATTAGGTATGAATTTACTCATTCCCCCCCAACACCTACTTGATTTTTGATTAATGCTATTTCCATATGTGTACATAAATATTGATCAATTAGTTCCAGTGTAATAGTGAGTACATGTGGTGTTTATTTTTCCATATTTGTGATACTTCACTTAGAAGAATGTTCTCTGGTTCCATGTAGGTTAATAGAAGAGGTGTTAGTTCACTATTTGTTTTTTTTTTTATGGCTGACCAGTACCCAATGATATACACATACCACATTTTATTAATCCACTCACGTATGGATGGGCACTTGGGTTGTTTTCCACATCTTTGCAATTGTGAATTGAGCTGTTACAAACATTCAAGTGCAGGTGTCTTTTTTGTAAAATGTCTTTCTTTTCCCCTTTGGGTAAATAATAGTTGTGGGATTGCTGGATCAAGTGGGAGGTTAATTTTCCATAAGAGGTTGTACTAGTTTGAAATGTACAATTCAGTAACATACCACTACTTTCATACTCCATACTACTTTCATGGAGGTTGTACTAGTTTTCAGGCCCACCAAAAGTGTACAAGTGTTCCTATTTCTCTATAACCAGGCCAGCATTTGTTGTTTTGAGACTCAGATAAACACCATTCTCACTGGAGTTAAGTGATACCTCATTGTGGTTTTGATTTGCATTTCCCAGATGATTAGAGATGTTGAGTATTTTTTATATTTCATTGGCCTTTAGTCTGTCTTCTTTTGAACAATTTCCGGTCATGTCCTTTATCTGATTTTACTTGAATTCTTTGTAGATTCTCTGGTAATTAGCCCTTTATTGGAGTAGAGAATGCAAGTGTTTTCTCCCATTATGTGGGTTGTTTATTCATGCTAATGATTGTTTCCTTGGCTATGCAGAAGCATTTTAATTTAGTCAAGTTCCATTTACTTATTATTGTTGTTGCTATGACTGCTTATAGGGTCTTCTTCATACATTCTTTGCCTAGTCTTTTTCTTCTAGAATTCTTATAGCTTCATGACTTAGGGTTAGGCTGTTATCTTTCATGAGTTAATTTTTGTGAGTGATAGGACATGAGGATCTTGTTTCAGTCTTCTACAAATTTCTCAGCACCATTTATTGAATAGGGATTATTTCCCCCATTGCATCTTTTTTCTGCTTTGTTAAATATCAGATGGCAATATAAGGAAGGGCTTTATATCTGGGTTCTCTGCTGTGACCCATTGTTCTATGTCTTAGTTCTTGTGCCAGTACCATGCTGTTTTAGCCTTACAGCATAGCTTGAAGTATAATAAATTGATGCATCCCATTTTTTTTTCTTGCTTAAGGTCGCTTTGGTTATATGGGGTCTTTTCTGGCTTCATATGAAGCATAGAATTATTTTTTCCTAGATCTGTGAAAAATTATGTTGATATTTTAATGGGGATTGCATTAAATATGTAGACCACTTTGGGTAGTTTAGATGTTTTTACAATGTTGATTCTGCTGATCCATGAACATGATATATTTTTCCAACTGTTTTATCCTCTGATGTCTCCTCCTTCAGTGTTTTGTATTTCTCCCCATTGAGGTCTTTCACCTTCTTAGTTAAATATATCCCTGGGTATTTTATTTTCTTTCTTGCTATTGTGAAGGTTATTGAGTCATTGATTTGTTGGGTTTTTAAAATTAATTAATTAATTATTTATTATTGAAACATAGCTGAGTACATTAGTGCAATCAAGGGGTACAAAGTGTTGGTTTCATATACAACCTGAAACGTTTTCATCAAACTGTTTGATATAGCTATCATGTCATTTTCTTAGTTATTGTATGAAGACATTTGTATTCTGCATTTAGTAAGTTTTGCCTGAACCCGACTAAGATGCACCAAAGGTGTGGCCCCACCATTTACCCTCCTTCCACCCATCCTACCCCCTCCCCTCCATTGCCACTTTCCCCATGTTCTTATGGTATAATTAGGTTATAGCCTTTACATGAAAGCTATAAATTAGCTTCATAGTAGGGCTGAGTACATTGGATACTTTTTCTTCCATTCTTGAGATACTTTGCTAAGAAGAATATGTTCCAGCTCCATCCATGTAAACATGAAAGAGGTAAAGCCTCCATCTTTCTTTAAGACTGCATAATAAATGGCTCAGAGGGAGACAGAAGGAGGTACCAGAGACTTAAAGATGCTTCACTTTCCATCTGATTTTCAAAGACAGGCCAAGGCCAAAAGAGATGTCTATAGTGTCTATAGCTATGAGTGCTGACTGCTAGACTCGCTCAATGCCTGGCTGTGACAGTGAAAGAAGTCAGCGCCAACAAGCTTTGTCAAACGCCCACACGTCAGGATTAGCACCCACCCCTATTGCCAAAGCAAACATGTTAGTAAGCAAGTCAGACCTCTTTGGTGGTGTGCGTCCATAACCACAGGCGCTCTCAGAATATGTCAGGCGGCTCATGTAATGTCAAACTTCACCTTCCAGCTGCCATGAAGATGCAAGGGAGGCAGACTGGGAGGACGGGAATTGTTAAGCAGGGTTGTTTCTGAAGGGTGCCATCATCAGTAATTTTATTTTATTTTGGCTGCCACGTGCTTGACTGAATTTTCCAAAATTACTAAAATGAGTCTGTATTTTTTTTAACTTTTTATTTTATTTTATTTTATTTTATTTTATTTTATTTTATTTTATTTTATTTTATTTTATTTTATTTTATTTTATTTTTTTGGCCAGGGCCGGGTTTGAACCTGCCACCTCCAGTATATGGGGCCAGCGCCCTACTCCTTGAGCCACAGGTGCCGCCCCAACTTTTTATTTAATGTAAGTTGTTAGGATAGTACAAGAAATTCCCCTCCTGCCCCTGAAGAAAGAAAGTCCCATAAACCCATGAACTCTGCACCCAGACTGACGAATTGAGTACAGTCATCCCCATTCACTCTATTATTTCTCCCCTCCCTCCCTGTCCGTCTAGCTTTGTCATTGGAAAGTAAATTGGAAACATTGTACCTCTTTCCCCCCAAATACATGAATGACACATTTATCCAAATCAAGGAATTCAAGATTCATAGTTCCTTCAACCTGGAATAGTTTTTTCTTGACCTTTTTTGTGTTTGTAGACTTTCATGATTTTGAAGACGATAGGCCAGTTATCTGACAAAACGCCTCTCAATTTGGGTTTAGCTAAAGTTTCTTTATGATTAGATTCTTGCTTTTGAGGCAGAAATACCACATGAGTGATATTCTGTCCTTGTAAATATGCACTATTTTTTAAGTAAGAAAAGAAAATAGTATGAGTAAGGAATGGCTTGATCAACAGATGGAGTCCTCCACCCCACTCCCTACCTCCTCCAGGGACATGGCCCATGACAGTGTCTTACTCATCTGGACATTCTTTTCTGCTTAGCATTGATTCTTCTCCTGTTTCATCTCCACCATTTGCTGACCTTTTCTGGAGTACAAGCTCTGTGCCCAGCCTGGGCCTGGATTGCCCCTCAATCATAGTAGGCCAATGAGTATTTGCTGAATTGAACTGTTCCTTTGTGCCTTGTCCTAGCAAATCCGTGCAGCCATCGGGGATGTTTTTCCCTCTTTGGTGGCTCCACAGATATTCCACCATCTGTCTCAGGGCTGATGACATGCATAAAATGACCTGTTTGTCTTGTGCCCAAGTTGCCAGAGGAGAGAAACCACATTTTGTCTATCTCCAGCTCTGCAAGCTGTACCACGTCAGTGTTGGATAGACATTTCCAGAAGAAATGGCATCTAGAGAGAATTGACTAAAGCTGCACCCTGTTTAGCTAATGATCCTTAAATTATCGTTCCAAAGAGGCCAACAGCCACTCAAACAGCAGATACCCATCCGCGCACACACTTGTTCTTTCAAGGGGGATTTGGAGTTACTATCTGGTTTGGGGTGTTTTGCTTGAATCAAAATATCCCATCGTGCCCCAGACTGCCTAGTTCTAAGCACCAGGGCACTAGGAAATGGGGCATCATGTCGTGTTATGACAGCCAAGTAATTTGAGCACAGCAGCCCCTCAGTGGCCGCCAGAGCCTGCGGCCTTCATTCTGTAACTACCAGTTGTCCTGGTGACTTCCTTTGCTTTTAACTGTAAAGCCATGAAAAGCAAATGGGAATGAGCCACTTTAAATTAAATATGAGGAAAAAATTACATTTTGACAGTTTAATTGCATTCTTTCTTCAGTCTAACTTTCTAAACAAGATACCGAACATATCAAGTACGCCGATTGTGTTTTTAGATTCTTTGGCAATTAAGAAAGTATCTCTAAACGAGATAAAATAATTGGTGGACTAAATGGTTATTTCTTGAGGGAACTATATTAAGGAATGAATGCTGAGCCATCACATCCGTAGTAATTAGCTTCTAAACCACTGTAGACAGATGGGAACTTCTCCCTGACGGCAGGATTCTCTTCTCCAAGCTCTCCTTCTGCCTGGTCTTGCTGATCCAGTCCAGAGCCAAGTACCCCCTTGGCTGGCAAGAGTCTGGTGGGCTCAAAGGCCTGTGGTCTGGGTGAGTCCTCCAAGGTGGGCATCAGAAGTGGGCACATCTATGCAACCACACAGGCAAAAAAGTTACCCAGAAATGACTTCATCTCAGAACCATGAATGCCTTTGGAGTAGGATATGGCCACTGTTAAAATTAAAACAAAAAAAAAAAATTCAAAATACTGGAGGTGCCAAAAAATGTAAACAGATTTTAACGGCTCTTATTGGAAGTAGAATTACTCATCCCCCCAAAGTGTATGAATTGCATGTAAAATGGATATGCTTAGCAAGTGCAGCAACAGTCCTTCAATTCAACTTTGCAAAGTAATACATAGATAACTTTGCTTACAATGTGTATATTTTTTTGGCACCCTCCCTATACAATGGGACCAGAAAGGAGGTTGTACAGTTAAACTACCAAAGAAAGGTAGTTTTTTGGGCAAAATCTTGCCTGGTTCCACTGAAGTATACATGTGGTAAAGGAAGATTGCGAGATCCATGCGTACCCAAGCCTCAACCACTGGGTGGTGGGCTGAATGGTGAGGTTAGTTCCTTGTTCTTTTCTTTTATACTCAGAAAAAAAATTAGGTGTTTAATATATCTTTGTGGTGTAGAGTTGGAATAGTGTATACTTGACACTAAGTTTGGAATGGTAATTATAAGAGTGCCTATATTCGATGGCACATGTTATGAACTTGATTACATCCCCCCAAGTCCCTGTGTTGACATCGTAACACACACTTCCTCAGAAATGATCTTATTTGGGCTCGCTGCCTGTAGCTCAGTGGCTAGGACACCAGCCACTTATACCGGAGCTGGCGGGTTCGAATTCAGCCTGGACCAGCTAAAAACAACAATGACAATTACAACCAAAAAATAGCCGGGCATTGTGACTGGCGCCTGTAGTCCCAGCTACTTGGGAGGCTAAGGCAAGAGAATCACTTGAGCCCAAAGGTTGGAGGTTGCTGTGAGCTGTAATGCCATGGCACTCTACCCAGGGCAGCATAGTAAGACTCTGTCTCAAAATAAATAAATAAATAAATAGAAATGAGCTTATTTGGAGACAGGGTCTTTAAAGAGGTAATTCAAATAAAATAAGGTCATACGGGTGGGCTCAAATGTACTATGCCTGTTGTTGTAAGAAGAAGAGGATATTTGAACACAAATACATGCAGAAGGAAAATGGTGTGAAGACACAGGAGAAGGTGGCCCTCTACAAGCCAAGAAGAGAGGCCTAGAACAGATTCTCCCTCATAGCCCTCAGAAGAAACTAACCTACAAGGTATGGACACCTTGATCTTGAACTTGAAGCCTCCAGAACTGAGAAACAATCAACTTCTGTTCAAAACACTTGGTTTCCAGTATTTTATTACTAGGAAATGCACACAGTCAGAGAGTTCAGCGTAATCAGGGTGGGTCCTTGGTTGTTGCTGACTTAAAATTCTTAATCATATTGTTTTGAACAAGATGCCCTATGTTTTCATTCTGCACTGGGGCTGTAAGTTATTTAGTCCATTTTGATTGTACCATAAATACATGTATGTCTCCATTGTCCAAGGAAGGCTTGGTAGATACTCACTAGGCATGTATTGAGCACCTGCTGTGCACCCAGTACTTCGTTCTGAGACACAGAAAAGAATTGAGATCAGATCTTGCCCTCTAGGAATGTGGGTTGAAGAGAGACGAAAACACTTGAGGACAGTGTCCATAAGTGGAAGACACCAAGAGTCGTAGGTACGGCAAGGACTGAACATTCTTAGTTCAGACGGCCTCACCAGCCTGAGTCACAGATTCTTCCCCACACCCATCCTAGAGACAGGCAAGCTGGGGCTGCCTGGCCTAAGTCCAGCCATCTGGTCAGCGACAGTCTTCTACCCTGGTCTTACATCCTCTCTCTTCACAATGCCATCCCGTTCCCAGAAGTGCTCTATATCAGCTGTCCCCAACGGTTTTGAAACCAGGGACCAGTTTCATGGAAGACAATTTTTCCATGGGTGGGCTAGAGTGGGGGGTGGGATCTGACAGGAGGCAAAGTTCAGGCAGTGATGCCAGTGATGGGAAGGGGCTGTAAATATAGATGAAGCTCTGCTTGCCTGCCCGCCACCACATCTTGCTGTATGGCCCAGTTCTAATAGGCCAAGGACATGTACTGCTCCTCAGTCTGGTGGTTGGCGAACACAACTCTGTAGGATTTGCCATACAGTTAACATCCGTACCAAGGCTCTATTGAGCAGGTGCATCATATAGTCACACCGAGGATTAGCAAAGGCGGCAGGTGTTTTGTGAAGCAATTTTAAAGGCTCATGGTTTCAGCATGGGGTTCCTGAATCCCACAAGGGAGAAGCAGCATGTGAGTGCACAGCCATGAGTGGGTCAGTGAGCCTAAAGCCAGGGGCAGGGACTCCTGAAGGAGGCTTCATATTATCACTGGATATGTTAAATTCTATTAGAAGCAGCAGTGTCTGGGTCTGATCCTGGGGCCACAGGGACCCCTTTTGGGGAAGTAATAAAGCCTACTCTCTCTACAAACTCTTGAAGAGAGTGTCTGTTTGATCATTTATTTTCCACTGTTGGCAAAATAACTGATACAAAACAAATTCCATGCTCAGAAGTTATAAATAAAGGCAATGTCAAGAAGTCTGCATTATCAGCCAATATTATATAAAGTGGATGGTATTATTGACAGGACATGTAAGACCCTATTCCTCAACCTGATGGGTTTTGTTCAGCATCTGAGAACACCTTTTTCATTTGGCTCAGAGAAGTTCTGCCACTCCAATAAACTAATTATTTAAGATGCCCATTACTTTTAGATATGGTAAGTGATGGGTAAGATTAATTCTTCCCCAAACTTTCAAGCAAGTGAAAACTTTGTTCTTCATCAAAGCAGCCTGAAAAACCATCTGTATTTGTCTGCACCAACCAGTCCTGGAATCAGTATTCCCCCAACAACAGAAGTGCTCCTGCACCCCGCCGGCCAGTTCAGCACCATTCAGCTCATATGTCAAACTCACTTGGGCTGTTAGCCTGAGTGCCCCACAGGCCATCAGATAGAGGCACCAGACTCCATTATAACGTCTCTTAGCACTTCCTGCACTTCCTTGCCATGCTGGTGGGATACCTGGCTGTGTGAAAGGGGACTGCAAATGGGATTAGACTTGTAATGTCACCTTGCCTCTCCCTCCAGCCAGGCAAGAGAGAAGGCAAGTCACACCAAGCAGATGGGCACGTCCTTTGATTTTTCTCAGAGGTCTCATGCCAGGCCCGATACCTCTTAACTTCTACTTTGATGAATAAAGCAATGCTTCCCAAGCCAGGGCTGCCATATGGGGCCCCTCAGCTCAGCCAACTGGAGAAACCGAGTCATAGGGACGTGATTCAGAGCACCTCGATGCACAAGCTGGGTTCTGTTACCTTCTATCCAGTTTTCCTTCTGAGTCAGGATAGTGCTGTGTGTGCGTGTGTGTGTGTGTGAATGTTTTCTTTCAGTTTCTTCCAGAAGAATACAGTGGCCCAGAGAAAGGGTACACAGTGTTCCAGGGAATCAGGCGACAACCAATTGATCAGGGCATGTGTCTGGGCCAGGCTGGCAGAAAAAAAGCCTCAGCAGTTGATAAAAGAAAAAAAGTATGTGTGATTTGAATCATCAGTCTTGCCTGAGTTCACCGGAGAGTTGACAATT
Organism: Perodicticus potto; assembly: GCA_963574655.1. Classification (NCBI taxonomy): domain Eukaryota; kingdom Metazoa; phylum Chordata; class Mammalia; order Primates; family Lorisidae; genus Perodicticus; species Perodicticus potto. The sequence goes on along the minus strand of CAUYRH010113039.1, from coordinate 31,375 downwards.
CGGAGCTTCACTTCATGCCATTTGAACCTTGCCCGAAACCTTCCAACTGTCCCAAGCAGGAGAGAATAGGCTCTCTGCTAATTACCCCAGAGGCCAGCTTTCTGTTCCTTTGAAGAGCTCTCTTTGATGTGATGCAATTCCACTGCCAGGCCCGGCTGTGCCCAGATTAAGCACATAATGAGCAATTATCAGCTGGGCCCTCGGAGTGTGGCTAAGGCAGCCGAGTGGAAACCCCGCCTGCACTGCCGACTATTCCGAGCCCTCCAGTTCCCTGTAGGGTAATTCACTTACCCACTTTCCTCCACCCGCCCCGTCCTTCCCATCTGCAAAATGGGACTGAGGAGGCTCGGGGGCATCTCAAGAAACTGTTTTTAGAACGTCCCCAGCAGCTGACGAAGTCGATTTCTTGAGCACAGCAGGCATTACCAAAGACGCATGGCTCTGTTGGAGACCCTTGGAGGTACAACTCAGGATAGCACAGAGCCTCTAAGGGCAGGCTCTGCGGTCAAAGCCATTGCTATTAGCTGCATGACCTGGACAAGGGATTAATCTCTCCACCTTTCGTGTCCTCCTCTGGAAAGGCAGGATGAGAGAGCTTGCCCTATCTACCCTAGCCTCACTAGTGGCATTATGATGGGCTCACGCCTGTGGCCACTCTGCCTCTAGCTCCCTCCAGCACAGTGGGCAGGAGCTCATTATAAGAGAGGACACCCACAGGCACAGACAGACCAAATGACCGGCAGGTCCGTCTCCCTGAAAGGCCAATGAAGGAGATTCCTGAGACGTTTCAAAGGATTTGCACAGAACAGTGGTCACTTTGGTGGGATCTAAATCCTGCCTCTGAACCCTTCCTCCTTCGGAAGGTCTTCAGGGGTCAGACCTGCCGTAACACTGAGTCTTGTGCTGACAGCTTTTCCCACAGCACAGAACAGGTCTTCTGAGGGAAAAAACCTAACCAGAGGGAAGAGGCTTCTCTGTTCACAGGGTTCATGGGCTCTTCCTCCACATGAAGTTCCCTGTCCTGCCGAGCGTCTTACCTACTCCTTAAAACTCCCTTTTTTTGAGACACAGTCTTACTTTGTTGCCCTCAGTAGAGTGCTGTGTTGTCACAGCTTACAGCAACCTCAAAGTCTTGGGCTTAAGCAATCCTCTTTCCCCAGTAGCTGAGACTATAGGCACCTGCCACAACGACCGGCTATTTTTAAAGACCGGGTCTCATGCTTGCTTAGGCTGGTCTGGAACTCCTGCGCTCAAGCAATCCAACCACCTGGGCCTCCCAGAACATCCTTAAAATCCCTTTAGTCAGCCACCAGACATCAGGCTTGAAAGACAGAGCTCTCCGGAGAGGGGTGCAGGGCCACCAAGCCCGGGTGGATCCCTGAACCTATCCCCTGCAGAAAGCTGCCCACCCTGATGGCCACAAGGTCCCTGAACTCCCCTAATTCCATCTGAGGGCCTTATCTCTGGGGTCTTGTGGATGGTTCTGTGGCGACAGACTAGGGAAGCTGTGAGCCCTTTGGGACAGAGACCACATCTTACCCACCTCTTCCCCTCACAGATACATAGGAGGAACCTTTTCTTGTTCATTTAAGCCAAAGGTTTGTGGTTATTTCTTGAGAGCAGGATTTCTGGAGAAAACGTAGGTGGAAGAGGTAGCTACAGTGAGAAGTGCTGAAGAGAGGCCCCTCGTAGTTTTGGGTAAAACCAGCCTTTGCCATCTTGGCAAGTTCTGGAATGTTCTGTCTGCCTCCCCCTCTGCCCTCAGCTCAGGTCTCCTCCTGGACCCTTGAATGAAGTGATGGCTCCCCGCCTGTCCCGTTCCTTCCAACAGCCACACTTCCTCCTGTCCTTTAACTACTTATTTCCAACTCACGTGACACAGAGCTCAGCTTGAAACACCCTTCTTCAGGGCAGACAAATAAGGTGTCCTGCAGTGCTCAGGGCACTCTCTACCTTTCCTTCAGGGCCCTTAGCAAGCATTGTCTCCAATACTCACTTATGGGAATATCCAATGACATTGTCCCTATGCATCAGGCCATCTGACCTCCACAGCTCCACCAGGGTCAGGGACCCCGGAGGCACTCAGAAAGATTTGGTGAACTAGTGATTCAACCTGGGTCCCCTACGCTGTTTGGGTCTTGCCCCCAATGTGTGGCATAGAACCCACAAGGAAGGGGTAGGTCTGCGTCCACCCACGTGACAACCCTACCTCAAGTGAGCCTCAGCTCCTGCCAAACCTTTGACTCACAGAAACTCAGGTTTGCATTCAAGCTGGATTTTAACAATAGCCAAAGACAGCAAATCTTCCCTTGAAATAAAACACCTTCCTTTTTCCCCCACGGGGACCGTTTCTGACATTCTCCACCTTTGAGAACAGTCACCCTCCTCTGGACCTCCCCACCGAGGTAGTTGAGTGACCACAGTGGCCTTGCCTCCCAGCAAGGCCAGTATCATATCCAGGGCAGCCACGGGCAGGGGCGGCAGGGGACACGGGGGGGAGGGGCCCGCAAACGAGCGGTTTTCACATCTCAGGCTCGGAAATGATTGCCTTTCTCTTTTCTCCCCGTGGGTGGGGAGATGTGTTATGTGACTTCAGGCTGGGCCTGGAGAGGGAAGGAGCCACTCGCCACTCAGTTGTCAGGAGCAGCTTAGCGAGTCCCTCCACACCCTTCACAACTGAGGCCCGATCAATCCACAACTCATCAGCGGGTATTTATGAAGCCCTGCTCCGACTGTGCCAGGGTGGAGGCTGCTGGGCCACAGATCCAGGAGAGGGCTGCTCTGCAGAGACAGAGGTGCAGACCAGGGATGACAGAAGAGGACCTGCTCGCCACGTGGCCTGCTACCAGGGAGGGCCACAGAGGAGAATCCCCATGAGAGCCCCCAGATACCGGTGAAAAAACCCAGGCCTCCTGTAACAGACCCTGAATGTCCCCCCACCCCCAAACACACACACCATGGCACCAAGGTCAGGGCTTGGCACACGGAAGTTTCACGGAGCAGTAACACAATGGGAGGATGCTGAGTTTCGGTCAGATGGCTCGGGGTTCAAAGCTGAAGCTGGTCACTTGCGGGCCAAATGCCCTTGAACAAATCATTAATCTCTTCTCCTCATCTTTCCTACAGTTTAAATGGCTCCCTCACAAGTTCGTTGGGATAGTTACGAAGCCCGGAGCCCACTATAATTTACCTGCATGTTTACCTCCCCTGCACATCTTCTTAGTTTATTAGTAAGAATAGAAAAATTCCAGCAAATAAGATGAGAACAGACGACAGAGCCTGAGTTCTGAGAAGTGCTTCATAGTTGGGAAGTCATTGTTATATGCAGCCTTGAGTGACAAACAAGGAGTCTTAGTGGAATGAAGAACACAAAACAGGTGGGAGCGAGGAGAGACATGGCCTTGAACTAAACCTTGATGGTGGGAAAGTAACCCTGACCATTACCATTGATGTGGCTGTGCTGGCTCTGCTGGCAGATGACAACCAAGATCCTGGTGTGTGGGTGGGATGTGGGGACGCACAGTGTCACCACCACCATGAAGCTCTTGAGTGAGGCAGTCCATTGTTGCCTATACTTATTCATACTCTGCCTCTTCACAAAGGATCCCTCACCCAAATACACACACACAGACACACACACAAAGTTCCCAACAGAATAAAATAAATAGATGTAATCAGGGTGAAGGGGCAATAGAAGTAGTAAAATCTAAAAATTTAGGCCATGGACTCTGGAGCTACAGGTGGGGCAACCATGATATTGAACTATGTTAGGTGGGGGATTGGGCTTTATTTATACTCATACAAAGATATTATTTTATTTCATCCCAAATTCCAAGTCCAGAGCCGTCTGGACATCCTATGGACACTGGTCACAAATCCCCACATGGCACGTTGTACCTTGCATCACTAGTTTGCATTGAATGTATTTCCTGGGGTGAAACGGAAACACTCTACAACTTTAGTGCCATGGCCTCAGTCGCTACTCCCCTGGGAATTTCTTACCCCAGGGATCAGACAGCTTCCAGGTCTGGGGAGGCAGTCTGGCTCAGTTTGTTGAAGAAGACCAGGTTAAGCTTCTTTGGAAATTCTGGACACAGAGGGAGAGATAGCTGCTTAGTGAAATGTTGTTGTTCAGATGCTCCTAATTCTGTTTCGTGCTTACAGGCCTGAGGCATTTATCTACATTTAGGCGAGAGCTGTGCTTCCTCTGGATTAGAGAGAGTCTACTCTGAAATCTACAATGAAATCAGCGTACCCTACTGACAAGCCATATGGAACATTTTCCTTTTTTCTTTTTGATGTGGGCCCAAGATTGCTTCTCATCCCAACAGATTCTTAAAGACAAGTTTACCACTGGGGACAATAGGAAATGGAAATGTATAGTTTCATCACTTTATAACAAATCCAAATTTGGTAGCCTCATCTTTTATGTGGTGACAAGGGCAGTGTCCAGGGCTTTTGCCACACCTCTGGCACTGGCTATGTGAATACAGGCAAACTGAACTTGTAAATGGGAAATGACACCCACCTAACATAATTGTTGTGAGGATTTTAAGTGAGAATTAAGTATTTAGTGATTTCTGCCTCTCAATAAATGTTTACTGATACCATTAATATTATTATCATGATGATGATGATGATAACAGTGGTAATGGCAATGCTTTGGTTAACCAGAGACCATTTTGTCATCAGGAGTCCCAACTGCTGGAGAGGTTGCTACTGGCATCTAGTGGGTGCAGGCTAGGGATGCTACCTGACATCTTAAAATGTGGGGACAGACCCCCCCACAACAAAGAATAATCGAGTTCAAACTATCAATAATAGCAAGGTTGAGAAACCTTGCTTTGACATTAAAATAAAATCTTATTCAGAATTAAATTGTTGCTTTTTAGGAATTCTATCAGCTAAAGAGGTCACACTTTAAAAAATAAAGTAGAGGGCGGCGCCTGTGGCTCAAAGGAGTAGGGTGCGGGGCCCCATATACCGGAGGTAGCAGGTTCAAACCCAGCCCTGGCCAAAAACTGCAAAAATAAATAAATAAAGTAGAGAAAGAATTATCTTTGTCCTTTGCTAACTGGCTGTATGATTTGACTTAGTCTGCCAATGCCTCAGTTTTGTCACCTGCAAAATGGCCAGGTTGTGTTAGTTAATTTATAAGTATCCTTCTAGCTCTGACCCTCTCGGACTCCATGATTCTAATTTTCAACCATCCCCTCTGGTGCACGAAGGGAGAAGGGATGGGCAGCACCCTGCCATGCTCTGGATAAATACCAGCACAATAGAATTCCTCATGGAAATAAATCATCTTTTCATATAAAATCTTCTGAAGACCATTTCAAGAAGAGTAATAGGTCTGCCAGTCCAACACCTGCAGGGTGGGTAATAATTTACTTAGCCCACTGACTTGGGGGCAGGTCTTGCTCTTGATAAATGACCCAATTAAGCATCAGTTAATCACAGCATTATCTCATTGGAAGGTGGAATACCCACTTCTCTCAAGCAGTTTCTCAGTGAGATAACATCACAAATTCCCCAAACTGCGTGAAGGAGGGCATTTAATGGCACCGGAACAATGCACTGCCCCTCTCTGGAGCTCTGGCCCCCATAGTTGCTGGGAATATCCCCTTTGCCCCGTCCCGGCCCTTCCCCCAGCAACCTTCCTATAACCTCGGCTCCTGAACTCTTGTGTTCGTCTGAGGCCTTGATAATAAAGCAACATCTGCAAAACCTACAAGAACTTTACTGCAGTTAATTGAGTAATTGAAGCAAGATGCAGGGAGGGGTGATCTATGGGCCTGGGTTGAGGGCCGAGAAGGGAGACAACGGATTTATTGCAAAGGCCGTGGGCGGCCTTGGGTCCAGGCCCTGGTTCACGGGAAGTTTGAGGTCATGTGGGATTAAAATATCTTTAGAAACAAATGGAATAATTTGACTGCAATATCAGGAACGTTGTGCCAGTTTATGCCAGGAGATCAGGTGTGATTTTATTTACCTTGTGCCCACCACATTTTTTTGATAACTGACCCATTAGTCTAAATTTATAGACTATCAAGCAAATGGGTATACCCTGTCTGCGTGTGTCTGTCTGTCCATCTCATCCTGATTGTTACATGAAGCTGGGCTTTGTGTAGCTTAAGATAAATAGAGTTATGCCTTAAAGAGGCTGGAGGCCCGAAACTATCCAGGTGGCAGTGGGCAGGGCGAGGGGGGGATAAAGATATTTACAATTTAGAAGTTGTATTTGCTCAAAAATAGCTTGTTAGAGCAATGTGCTATCAGTGGTAATATCTCCTTGTAATCTGAATACATCCATAAATCTACATTTAAGCGAATTCACCACCTTTAAGTCATTGGAAACGATGTAATTTATTTGCTAGCCTCGCAGATGCCAGGTCTATGTGTTATAGATACATAAAGTTGTCCACTTGAGCACCTGGCATCAGACCTGGCCGGGGGACCAGCCAGAGCACACGCCCCCAGCATGCAGGAGGATTGGCTTTTTCAGAAGGTTATTGTTTCTTTTGTAGTTTCTCCGCTGCTTTATTAAATCCCAAATTCCTTGCAAAACTGTACAATTTTAATAACTCAAATCCACGTGGATCATAAAGCTGTCTAAATATACCTCACGCCCTGGGTATCAGACAGATCCACAGGTGATGATGTCACTGGGCCTGGTTAACCGGAACAGGTCACCCAACAAGATTTTATTACAAGTGTCATTTAGATTTCTGACAGCTTTACAAGGCTTAATGGCTTTTTATTAAATACATTGTGTTCCAGGAAGCTGACAGTCGGGGATGCCTTATAAATACAATGCAATGGAATTTCCTTAGAAGCTATAATGAGAGAAAGCAGAAGGATGGGGACATCCCTCCCTGTCCCAGCACTGCAGCTCAGGAGGCCCTGAGTTCATCATCACCTCCCGAGAAGACAGACAAATGACCCCCTGACTCCACCCCCACCAGCTCTCCAAACTGAACAGGTCTGCTCGGGTCGGCCCAGATGTTTTCAGCTGCAGCTCTCCTGGGAATCAAATTCCTCAGTACGAGGTGACCCACTCCACCCCCACCCCACATCCCTTCCCTAAGACTGGCTTCCTCCTAGGACTTCCTGGAATTAACATTCTCCGTGAACCAGTAAAGCTAAGTTTTGTTTATGTTTTCCAGTAGTTTTCAGGACCCCTTTGGAATGAAGATGGGAGGAAAGATGGGTGGACCTACCGTGCCCCACACTGCCACACCCAGGTTCTGTGTGCCAGGCTTGATGCTCTTGGTAAATCACCTCACCCAATTTGCACACCCACAAGGTACTTACTCTCAGACTGCCTGCAGAAAGGGGATATGCACACAGTAGGTATTCAGCAAGCCCCTCTGTGGCGGTCTGAAGTCAGGAGAGTAGTTGTGGGTACGGCATTTGCATGTGGGATCTTGGGTACGTCACGGGCCTTGTGTATCTAGGAAAGGGGGCAATGCCAGCCCCCTCACCAGGCTGCAGCGAGGCCAAGATGGGATCACACAGTGCAGTGAGACCCTAGTAAGCACTGGCCGTGACCATTACTGCATTTCTATGACTGTTGCTGTGTGTCCAGCGAAAGCCCTGTAGTGTCAGAGAAGTCTGTAACCTCACAAGGTGCCCTGAGCTCCCCAGGTCCCACATATTTCACAATGCACATAAAAGTAGAAGCACATGTGTGATGTTCTAAACAAAAGCAGCCAAATCAGAAACTCAGTAATATCCCAGGAGCCACCCCAGAGAGAATCAGGGGCTTAGTCGGGAAATTACTCCCATGTAACTCAAGCCTGGGTATCCAGGGACCCCGCTGCATCCCCCTTGGTTGGTGGCCATGGCACCTCCGCCAGCCTTCATCATTTCTGAGGCCAGACTTTGCACATAGTTGGGAAGAAGGACCAGGTGGGCCCAGGGGTTTTCCTTCTTTTCCACGGCCTCATGGTCCATGGCCATGACCAGCAGGGGCACCAGGGTTTCCCCTTGCAGTTCACTCGCTGTTTCCGATCTTTAGATCTTAGGGGCATGATTTTATGTGAGGGCCCTCTTGCTCCAACTCCAACCATGCATGGACTCCATTTCAAGAAAAAAAATCATGGGTTCTGGGGAATTCATTGAACCCCAGTTTGAGGCACAACAAAAGGAAGGTCTAATTTCTACCACGAAACCAATTATCATCTCAGCAGAGATGTGTCTACATGTATGGTTAAAAGATTCTTTTGGTTTTATTGAAATGAAACCTGATTTTAAAAATTTGTGTGGGAGTTATGACTTCCTAAGGTTACATCCAGGGACTGAACTTTGAGAATCACCAAACTGGGAAGAACTAAGGGTAGAGGTCATCTAGGAAAGGCCATGGGGCCACCCCTGTCTCATTCATCCATCCTGTCACTTTCCCCCTCAGGGAAGGGACACCTGGCTTGGGCCCCTTGCCCAACCCCAGCACTTGGGTGGCAATTTGGAGCTAATTCCCACAGTGTTACCTCTGCTTGGCAAGCCAGGACCTATCCCCTTTCTCATGTGGGAGCAGGCAGAGTTTTCCTCCTCGTTTCCTTCTTTTCTTCAGAATAAATGTCACTTTGGGATCAACATCTTAACAGTGGTAGGTTGAATTTCCAACTGGGATGTTTTGAAAATATTCCATATACTGAAAATTAGAAAGTAGGTGCTGCTTTTTTGAATATCAGAATCCACAGAGAATGATAAACATTTGTTCCCTAGTACATGTTTATACATCTTCAATAACAGACCTCACCCTCCCAAACCCTCTCAGTTGTGGGAGGCCCCACAGCCTCACATGTCCTCAGAGGGAAAGGTCAGCCCTTCCAATGAATGACTGAGCACCTGACTTCACGGCCAGGATTTTAGACAGTGTGTCAACCTGTGCACCTCAGCGCTCTGTCCTGTAACATGTGGTCCATATTTGTCAGCCCAGAGGGTGACCAAGAGAGCTACGTGAAATAATAAAGGGGTCTAGCAAAGGGCACAGCATACAGGCTAAACCTCCCCACTCCCACCCACTGTCATCCCTAGAACTTGCTGTGAAATCCCAAGGAAGCCATCTCTCTTTCTGGCCACCCCCCAGTGCAAAGCAGCCTGGATAATGCATCACCCGAAAAGATGCTAAGCATCAAATTTTTTTTCTTTGCAGTTTTTGGCTGGGGCCGGGTTTGAACCCACCACCTACGGTATATGGGGCTGGCGCCCTACTCCTTTGAGCCACAGGTGCTGCCCCTAAGCATCAACTTTTGGGAGCTCATACTAGAAAGCTTTGATGTTGCCCAGCTAAATAGTAAGCCACGCTCCTCCCCATTTCCTTCAGCTTCTCTGGGACCAACATTCACCATCAGCTTTCACGTGGCAGCCTCCCAGCCTCACGGCCTCGGGATCCCTGTAGGGCAGACGATGGCAGCAGAGGCTAGTGTGCCTGGTCTGTCCTGTTGATTTGCAGTGTCACCAGGCTCGACAGCCTCCTCTGATTCACCTGCCTCCGACTGACCGTGGGAAGTGTTTAGTGTTTTTCAACCATTTTTTAATCTCCTAGGACACTTGAATCTATCGTTAAACTTCTGCAGTACACATACATTATGTGGATTTAAAAAAAAGAGTAAGAAAAAGAATATACTTGCTGTGCTTTGAATTTCTTACAAAATAATTTAATTAATGGTCTTTACAATTTTTCAGAGCACAGCAGAGTGCTGCAGCACATGGGTTGAAAACCACTAGGTTACAGGCCGGGCCAGGTAAGGCAACCTCTCTTCCCTCTTTACCTGCAGCCACACTGTGTTTAACCTGAGCAGCGGATAAGTAGATTCATCTAAGTCAGCAGCAGTGTCAGAATGACAGGCAGATGTGCGGAAATAGGGTCTGTCCACCCAAGCCGATGGGTAAGAGGGCCAGAGAGCAGGACTTGGCACCCAGAATGGCCCTGACTGCTCCTGGACTTACTCATGCCTGCTCATGTTGCTAAGCACCCCTGTTGAGCTGGATGCTTCTCCAGCCCCCATCTCCACGCCCCTCACCTTTAAAGAGTGTCTCAGCCTTGGCGGGATTTGCCTATCACACTCTGACAATTCCCAACTCTTCCACTTAGCAGCCATGTGAAGTTGCACCAGTGATTTACTTTCTCTGGGCCTCAATCTTTCCCCTCGGTGAAAATGGGCATAGTAAAGCCAGCTTCTTAGGGATGGGGATATTAAGTGAGCTAACACATCAAAGCATGTCACAGCGCCAGCACATCCTAAGTGTTCAATTAATTAAAAAATGATAAATACATGATAAGCACATTAAACTCATTTTTGAAAGAAAGAATCGCCTTCAACCCTCAGGCCACAACTTCTGGATGCTTGATGGAAGTTATTTACTACCCAGGTTTCCCTCCCATTGCCACTTGGTTGTGTGTCCAACCTACATAACTGTCCATGGCCGCCCTAGTCCAGCTCTTACCTGATGCACGTCTAGAGTCCAAGGGAATTTTTTCCTTGGCTTTCTGCTCCAAAGCTATCAAACATCTAGTAGTTTAATTAAATCTATAAGACTTGAGAAAGGAATAGTCCCTGCCCCCATTTGTTTTTTGTGCCTTCTCTTTGCATAGCTGTCTTTATTTCCTTGAGAATTTCCACCTCTGAGGAGGGGCTCAGTGGGTTCAGGCACAGAGAGATGACCTGGGTGGCTCCTCATGTTTCAGGTTTGGGGCCCCTGACAGGACATATGCCCAAAGTAGGTGTTGTTTAACCCCAAGTTACCCTTGGCATCATTCCACCTAACCATGAACTCAAACCTGGTCTCCCAACTTCAGGTCTCAGCTTAGGTGTCACCTCCTCTGGGAAGTCTTCCCTGATGCCCCTCCTCAAAGCTCCTGTAGTTCCCTGTACATCCCTTTCTGGGTACATAGGAAACCTGCATGCTGAAATTGCCTGTTCACCTTTCTCAGCAACTGGATAAAATAATTTACCTCTGCTCATGTCCAGTGTCTAGCCCAATGCTAAAACATGTGCAGAATTAATGAGCTAATGTTATAGATTCCTGGGGAGACGCTACCCAGAGCACTCTCGGCTTTAGGACAAACAAGCAGCTCAGAGCTCCCAGAACTCTCCAGCCTGTGGCCTAGCAGAGGTCTGTGGTTTTACTGCCAGTGGAAATTGAGCTAGTAGATCAAAAGCAATGGCTCCTAAAGTCCAGATTGCCAGCAGCTAGCGCTATCTGAGTATCAGTTGAACTGGTAATTCAAAATTAAGTGGGTTAATGATTGACGTCAATTTGTAGAAGCTGGCCCGCTCCCTGCCTCCTGCAGACAGGGCTTTTCCTATTCTGGGTCCACTGGGAGAGTGGAGCTTCCCAAATGGGAGTTTATTTACCTCCAGCCATGCCTCACCCTCACCCCACCTGTGAATTTAAAGTACCTCTGTTCTTAAAAACCCTACACTGTTCCTGTTTGACATCTTAGAAAAGTCTTAGCACCTAAGATCCCTTTCAGGAATAAAAACTCACAAATTTGAGCCAAAGGGGAAAAGCCTGGTATAACTTTGCACCTGTAATACATGAGTCACTTGATTAAAAAAATACCCCCAAATCAAGTTCATGATTCTGTCTGTGTGGGCAGAGAATGGCAGGCAGGTGTGGAGGGTGAAAAATGCCTTCAGCTGCACCAAATCCTAATCACAGTTGAAATATTCTGGGTCTGTCCACATTTGGGAAAATGACTTTTTCCTGTTGGTGCTTTATTTGCCCATCAGAGGGAGACCGAATAAGGAAATAGCTGCTAGAGGCTTTCCGAGCCACCTCCGGCAGGTAAGGCTGCTCCCTCGCCTTTGTTCAGGGGCAGTAGGGGGCGCCTCAAGAGGAGGGTGCTGGGGTCCCACCATGGCAGATGAGGGAGACTCCATCGGGGCAATCCTGCAAATCCTGCGGCAGTCTGGGAATCATTGACACTCCCTCGAGGTGCTGTAGGAGGAAATGTCCTTTGCAAAGGCAGTTGATCCTGCTAGGGGCCTGCTGGGCCTCAGCACAGGTCTGCAGGCCCACTCAAGGCACACACTGCCTGGGTCACCCACACCCCCGATAGACTCCCTGGCATGACTCCGAGAAGGCTGACCTGGGCTCAGGATGTTCCCTCTGCCTGAGACAAGGAAAGACAAGGGCAGCCCGCGGGGCCCAGACTGTGGCTCCTCTGAGTCTTCTGCGACATGGGATGGTCCTCCTTCCCACAGGTGTGGTCAGGACTCAGATCATTTTCTGGAACAGTGGCTTGAGGGCTAGGCTCAGAGGGCAGCGCCCGGCACCCAGCCCTCTCCAGGTCTCCAGATGTCCAGGCACATGAGTCCCAATGACTATGACTCCCAGATCTCTCTACAAAAGCTTTTTCACAGTTTGTCTTAGGCCTTTCTGGGAGAGAGGCAGAGTAGATGGAGAGAGAGGAGGAACAAGCTTTGTTGTCACATCAGATCTCAGGAAACAGACCTGCAGGCCAGGTGGGGACGGCCCTTTCCTGAGCTCGGCCCACTTGCCTGGCTCCTGCCTGGCTCCGACAGTGTGGACGTGAGAGGCTGGGGGCTGGGAACGCGGAGGCGGAAGGTCATCTCCAGCCTCCCCTACTGCCCTTTAGCCCAACTCTCCTTCAAGTGTGTTATGAGCAAGAGATCCTTGGCGCATATTAATAAAACAATGGAATTTTTATTTCTTTTTCTCATAAATTACATAATTCAAACCTTAAAACACCTTTAATGAACAGTGACTGGGCATGTGACACTTAATAAAACTGGGCTCAGTTCAGTTTCTGCTTGACAGGCTACCAGCCGAGAATGTGCCTTACGAGTCAATGATTAAGAGGCGGGGATCTTTCCTGGGCTCTACTATTAAACACTTCAAAGGTTTCCAAAGTCAGATAAAATGAAAAGCAAATGTGTTTCACTGCCTCTCAAATGCCTCAAATGTTTTAGCAGGTGCAAGCAATGAAACCTTCCATGGTGACAGCATTTTAGGGTCTGCAAAGTGCACCCAGCTGAATTCTGGGAATTCTGGGCTGGCTTCATAAAAAATTCATGATTTCCAAGGAGAGAAGATGGTCATCTTCAGAGCCCATCTGCATATGTGGCACAGGAGGAAAATATCACGGGGTCCTCTGGGTCATGGGTCAGCTTTAACCCTTTTTATCCTGGAAGAAACCCCAGTATGGAGTGCTGGAGCACCCCGGCTGGAGGGATGGGGCCAAATCTCTGGGCTGGCTTAGATTTTCTGAAGGCACGTTAATGGTCAGGTCAAACCCGAGTCCTGTTTTGGGGGGCATGGGTACATTTTTATGTGACCTAGGAGCACATCATAGACTATAAGAGTTGGCAGGCTTGGCACATACACAGTCAAACCTCTGTAAGTTGACCGGACTGTAACAAACTGGTCAGCATACAGAAGTGGTCAGCATAAGGAACTAGGCCTACTGCACTAATACGTACAAGTGCTGCTTGTCTGGTCTATGAAAATTAGGTCAACTTGAGGTGATGGATGTAGGGAGATGGTCAATGTTTGGAGGTTCCACTGTAGATGGTACGACTTTGTGCAAATTATCTAACCTCCTCTGTGCCCGGTTTTCTCATCTGTAAGGTGGGGATAATCGTAGCACCTACCTCACAGTTTTTGTGAGGCTCGTGTGGCTTACCATCATACAAGCCCTTAGATGCTATCGCAGAATTCAGCACCAATTCATGATTCCCATTATTGTATTGTCCCGTTAGGAAAAATGAGTATAAAAAGTCAGCATTCTACAGCTTAGTCGTTTGAGCTTTTCATTTAAAATTTGCTATAACTCAGATTTATAAGTCATAGTAATCTCTCACATAGACATATAATATTTTATAGTTTACAAAGGACATTCTGAGACATTACCTCATTCCAACCTTTCAAGAGTGAAGTGGGTAAGGCAGCAATCGGTCAGCTATGGACAAAGGATGAGTGTCCAGCTCTGCTGAACCTCTGCGTGTGGGGTTGACCCTTTGCCTGGACCTCTGTGTCCTGAGGGCACCTGTCTGTGAAATGGGTACAGACTGGCTCCCTCTGAATCACAGAACAAGCTGCCCTCATGAACTAGCACCGCAGGCCTCCTTGGAGTCATCAAAGCTCACTGGTGCCATTCTCACCCCACATTTTTTTGAAATTCATGAAGGCACTCAAATGCTCTTTGCATATTATCTCAGTAATCTTGCAAGCACTTGTTTATGAGGCCTGGGTTTTTATTCTTCCCCTTTTCTAATGAGGTGGGCAATGAAATGGCATTCCGAGAGTCAGTGGAGGAGAACTCCTTTGCTCTTTCCTCAGGGAATAGCTGAGCAGCGATTGTTATCAGAGAACATTCTCTTGATTTCCAGGCAACACAAGATTACTCACCTCCCCCTTGACAACACTGGCTACTCAATGCACGTCTCTGAAAGCTTTTGTAAGCTCTGGAGTGCTTGATATTGGGGCACATCTCATGAGCTCTTCAGCACACAGCAGGTCCTCCAGAGGACACTGTGTTGAGTATCTCACTTCCCAGCTCTCTGGCAGTGCGTGCACAGGTAGGCAGAGACAGCCAAAGAATCATGGTTAGATTTTTGACCCAGATACCCCTCCTCCCCAGACTCCCCAAAAAACATGTTGGGCTCAGCATGGCCTCTTAGAACACACCATCTGTGTGTTCTAAGTTTCTAACCGTTGCCATTAAAGATATAATTTTAAGATGTGAATGAAGAGCTAATTAACAGGATGTCCATTACAGTGTTATTTATAAGAGTGGAAAATACAAAATGTAAATGTCTAGCATTAATAAAAGTAGGAGCACCCAAAGAGGGAAGAACTTGGCAGGCATTTTAAACAAGATTAATAGTGACATGAAAAATTGCACATGACATGTTAAGATAAAAACACATCTATTGTAATGGTCTAGGAGTTCTTGTCTACTAGAAGTACATATTTTCTACATAAGTACTAAAATATATGAATGCCTATTTTTAGAGGCCTAAGAGGTTATTGATGAATTTGTTAATAATGCCTACTATTTAGAAATATGATTCCAGACTTAATATTTTTTTCAATTTTCTTTCTTTGACCTGCCTATATTATCTGACTTCTCTAAAAGAAAATGATTGCTTTTGTTATGTTAAAAATTTTATTTTTAATTAAAGAAAAATCTTAGAATTTTATAGCTGAGACTGGATGGGAAGCCGTCTAGTGTCATGGCTTTCATTTCCAGGCAGGTAAACTGAGGCCCAGCGAAGTGACATGTTCACACGAAGGTCCTCAAGCTATTTGGTGGCCAGACCATGATGAGATCCAGGCACTATCATTTATCCCTGTTCTTTCCATGACGTCCTATGATGTCTTTGTGATTTTTACAAATGTGCCAGAGATCTTCTCCATTGAATTGCCTGCATGGAACCACCTTCCCTGACAGTGAAGCGAAGCATTCCTCAATTGGCCAATGTGCCTCACATGCCTGTCTCTACCCCTTTTCCCATAAGTTATAGCAAGCAGGGTTAAAAACCAGTGGCATCCAGTGTGGTATCTGTGCCAGGACACAGGGTGAAGGGTTAAGTCATATTTCAACACATTATTCTTCCCCAAGCTTCCATTCTTGCTATGGTCTGAATGTTTGCATCTCCCCCAAATTCACACATTGAAATCCTAACCCCCAGGGGAATTATATTCAGAGGCAGGACATCTGGGAAGTGACTGGGTCACCAGGGCAGAGTCCTCTTGAATGTGATTAGAGCCTGACAACAGACAGTTCCCATTGCCCTTCCTCCATGTGAGGACACAGCAAGAAGGCGCCATCTATGAACCAGAAAGTGGACTTTCTCCAGACACCGCTAGTGCCTTGACCTTGGACTCCCAGCTTCTAGAACTGTGGGAAGAAAGGTTTGTTATTTATAAGGTAAATAATGAACCAAGACAATTGTACATGTGGGCCAAGCATTTGTACACTGGCCTGTCCTCACGCTGCCCACCCTTCACTCATCTTGGTTCAGCTACGTGAAAGATAAACAACACGGCCAAATAAAGGGGTTGAGACTACAGCAGGCTGCTTTAAACTAAGATTTTTTTTTTCCTAAGGCCCTCTAAGCGTTTGTGGGATTTATGGATTTTCCTTCTTATCCATCATGATAGTTCAGTGGTTGATGCTAAATTGCAAGATGGCTGTTCTGCTCAATTTCGGTAATTTTTTTTTCCACCAAGGAAAAGGGAGAATCTATGTTGCAAGCAGGCACTTTAAGTGAAGCTAAATATCCCTGTGAAGACACAGCAGTATATATGGATAGGAGATGAGGCCTGGGTAGGAGCTGAGCTGCTGCCAAGGTCACTGAGAGAGCAAGTTCAGTTTGTGCTGGATGTGATGGTTTGCAGTCTCCAAACCTCCACCTCCTACGGCCTCCTGTGACCCCACTGCAGCCCTCAGTGGCAGATCTGCTAGGTTCCCTTGGAGGCAAGGGACAAAGATATGTGGAGAAGCTGGCTGACTCGTCCACGCAAGGGATCCCCATCTCCTGCGCAGAGTTTGTCTTTCCTACATGAGTCAGGGAGAATTCAAGTAGTTGTGGGTCCCCATTGCTCTGACTGTGGGAGACAGAAGGGACGCTTGGACCCATTTAGGAATGAGGGTAGAAAAATGAAATCGTGGACAACATCCCAACTGCTCAGGGCTTGCTTCACAATCATCACTGGTTTTTCTTTTCTGTTTTTTTTCCCTTACATTTTGAAGCCTTCAATTATCTCAAAGTCTCAGAATTTTCACTCCTGGGAATCTGTCCCTTAGAAGTAGAACCTATGTATAAATATATGAGAGTGTTTAGCACAGCACTGTGGTGGTTAAAAAAATTAATGACTTTAATGGGAGAATGCTCAGATAAATTTGCGTTCGTTCCCACTAGCAGAGAAAAGAGTTCCATTGTTTGACTTACGGAGATTTCCAGGACATGTTGGTGAGTGAGAAAAGGAAGGTGCAGTAGTGCCTATAAAGTCTGTATATATATTAGGCGTGTGTTTATGCTTATGTCTGCATATGATTATATGAAGATAGATTAAGGTGCAGAAGGACACAAAGCAAGTTGCAAACATGAGTTGGAGGTCGGGGGGGGGAAGCACTTTGAAAAAGGGCTGTACTGTGAAACAGCACATGTAATAAGATTTTAACTGCAAATTATATGTGTGTGGGTAAGTACGACAGTAAAAAAAAAAAAAAATTGTAGATTCAGATTCATTGACATAGAGCCATCAAGTACACAAAGCAAGATAGGTTCAGAGAAATTTACAAAGTAGGATTCTTTCCCCACGAAAAAAAAAAAAGAATTCCTAAGCACGTGAGCGGTGTGGGAGCCTCATGGCTGCCCAGCCCCGGATCCTTGAGGAGAGGTGGGGGAGTCAGGCAGCCTCTGCTTTGCGCATCTTTGCCTCATCTCACTAAATGCTTTGAAAAATAGTTTTTGGAGGGCAGAGGAATTCTAAAGAGTATCAAATTGACAAAAATTTTAATGCTTCAATGTGCTTATTCTCTGGTGATTTTAAGCGAAGCATCGAGTGATTCTCTGTGGCCCAAACAGGTGGCCTTTGAGCTGCCTGCCGGCTGTCCTTGAGTGTGGAGAAAGGCCAAGCTGGGCACTTTCTCATGATCCCAGGCCGGGCAGCTGGGACGCACCTCCGGTGACCTGGGTTAGAGGCTGCCGGTGCCTCCTGTCAGAGGCCAGGTGAGGCCCAGATGCAGCCCTGGTGGGAAGGCATTCCTCATGCAGACCCGGGGAAGGCAATATGCCCTTTGGGGTCCTTTGATGGCTAGACACGGCCAGCATGGCCCATTCCCCTCCCGCGGGCCCCTGGAACACACCACTGACGCGCCCAAGAGTTGGGCTGTGGAAGGCCCAGTCTGAGGCACCATTTTCTGAGAAGACAGAATCAGGGTTCCGAGTGACCAGTACAGATCATCTGGTGGGGACTTTGGTCTCTGCCAGTCAGCCTGGCTTGTTACGACTGTGCTACCTGTGGAGCAGGCGAGAAATGGGCAAAGTAAGGGGGCTCATATTATAATAGTTTGAGTTTCAGGAGGTTTTCATGTGGAAGAAAAATCATGACGTAAAGAAAGGTGGTGGTCTGGCAGAGGAAGTCCCTCACTCTTGTCCCAGGGGGAAGATGTACGGCCATCCCAGGACCGTGAGCACATCTGCCATGGTACTCAGCAAGGGCAAGACCTGGAGCTCTGCTCAGGCCCGGGAACGCGCTGGGCAGCCCCACTCGTCCCTGCCGCCACTCTGCCACTTCCTGCCAAGTGCTCCCACGGCGCACGCCACCAGCTGCCATGCCACGTGTCTTATTTGGTTACGGTCTATTTTCCCTTTACTTTTGCTGAATTATAAGCTCCCTAAGGTCCTGGGTTTGGCTTGTTTTGTTTCCAGGGCACTGCTCAACGGTGACCCAATAAATGTAAAAATAAACTGTGTATAAGTGAAGAGGAAGCCAACAGAAATTCAGTGGCAGATTCGAATTGGAAAGGTCCAACAGTGGGGTTAGGGATGTAAATAAAGTGGGGTACAGTCACTTAAAGAACATTATACAGCCATCAAAAGTATTTCGCAGCAATGTGCCCAAAATGATTGGGCACAAAGTGATTATCTCTGGAGGTGGGTTTATGGAAGGACGGGGCCTTCACTTTTCCCTATTAATGTGGTTCTGAAATATTTCAGTTGTGCGTTACTTTGTATAGTTCATTTGTAAATAGAGAAAAACATGTTATTGATGCCAAAAAAGTTTGAAGGTTTTTGTAATGACATGAAAAAATGATTTCTGCAGTGGGATTAAGTTTAAAAAAATGAAGATACAAGCTTTCATACAGAAAAATGACATATATTAGTGTCCAGAAAATAAAGACTAAGAAGAAACTTAAAAAGTGATTATCTCAATGTTTCTTTTGCTTAATATTTTTCTGTATTTTCCAAATTACCTGTAATAAGCATATGGTCAGAAAAAACTATTTAAAAGTAAAAATTTATCACATCTACAAAAATTAACTCAAGATGAATGAAAGCCTTAAATGTAAGACCTGAAACTAGCAAAATTCTAGAAGAAAACCTAGGAAAAATTGTTCTCGACATTGGTCTAGGCAAAAAAATTATGACTAAGACCCCCTCAAAGCAAAAACAACAAAAACAAAAAAAAATGGAAATTAATTAAATTAAAAAGTTTCTGCACAGCAAAAGAAATAATCAACAGAAAATATTTACAAACTATATCTGACAAAGGACTAATTCAGAGTCTATAAAAAAAAGAGAAAAAAATCAAGGAAAGAACAAATAACTCCACTAAAAAAATGAATAGATATTCCTTATACACAAATGGCCAGCAAACATGTAAAAATGCTCAATATCACTATCAGGAAAGTGCAAATTAAAATCACAATGAGATACCACCTTACCTGTCAGAATGGCCATTATTAAAAAGTTAAAAAAAAAAAAAGTTGCTAAGATGAAAAGGGGACACTTAAACAGTTGGTGGAAAACTCTGGAGATTCCTCAAAGAACTAAAAGTACAGCCATCGTTTGAACCGGCAATCCCACAACTGGATCTACCCCAAGAAAAAGAAGTCAAGTTGGATGAAAATATTTCAGATTATATATGAGGCCCGCACACTGTACCCCATGATTGCACTAATGTACACAGCTATGATTTAATAAATAAAAGAAAGTCAGTTTATCAGAGACACCTGCACTCATATGTTAAGCACGGCACAATTACAAAGACGTCATCCGCCTAACTGCCCATCAACTGATGAACAGACGAAACAGTGAAATGCTACTTAGCCATAAAAAGGAATGAAATAATGTCTTTTGCAGCAACTTGGATGGAATCAGAGGCCCTTATCCTAAGTGAAATAACTCAGGTATGGAAAATCAAATCCAACCTGTCCTCATTTACAAGTAGGAGCTAAGCCGTGGTCATACAGAGTATCATAATGGACATTGGAGGTTCAGAAGGGGGAGTCTGGAGAAGGGGTGCGATGTACACTATTCAGGTGATACAGTAAAAGTCCAGACTTCACTATACAATTCACCCATATAACAAAAAAATCCACTAAATCCATTGAAATAAATAAAGTAAAAATTTAGTTTAGCTGTATTTGACTATGAGAAACGTGGTTATGTGAAAATATAAGATAGGAAATGAGAAGAGAGGGTTTTTGTTTTTCCTAACCATCAGATCAGACTGTCTTTGGTCTGCAGTGAAGGCATTACTTACTATCCAGGGGAAAGATTCTTAAGGGTTTTCAGGAAGGCACAGATTCTACAACCTCAACCAGAGGGTCATTGCCATGATAAATAATCTTTACTTCAAGAAAGCCTTCCTCAGATCTAACTTAATTTCCTCCTGCTCCACAAAAAATAAAATAAGCCCATCATTATTATCTGTGGAAAAAGTCTGGTGAGCCACACGCTTATAAAAATCTTCTGCATACTTGAAAGTGGTTACTTGTTAAGTCTTTCTCCATCTCTCCACATCTGGGCCCTCCCCTTCCACCCTCCCACAAAGTGCAAAATACTTCTAGCTCCTCTAGTTCTGCTCTGCACCACTTCCACCTGATTGTCACCTTCCTCAGGCCTCTTTCCAGGATTTCTGCATTATTCCCCAAACTGGGTGCCTGCAACAGAAGTCAAGAATGGAGTCAGCCAATGTGGAGATGGCCAAGCAGGTTACTTCGTGGGTCTTGCAAAGTCCGCTCCTGTCGATCTGCCCCACATCACTGACTTAAAAGAAAACAGCACATCACTGTCCACAGGACCACAGCCAGAATCTCCAGAGACCCTGGCATTTGGGCAGTGCCTTGGAGTTCCCTCCTTAAGCAAAGCCTTACAACTCTGATTCCTGGGTCTCTTTACCCTTTGGAGTTTAGGATGGCTGTGTTTCCATGGTCCCTTTTCCATGCTCCTCAGCCACAAAGTCTGCCCCACTATTGCCCCCGAGCTGAGTGGCATATCCAGAGGCCTCCCCCTGCTGGCCCAGGAGAGTCAGACACACCAGGCAACTGTGCCGGCACTGCCTAAGCAGATGATTGACTCTGATATTGAACACAGTGTTTCTGGGTGGCGCCTGTGGCTCAAGGAGTAGGGCGCCAGCCACATACACCAAGACTGGCGGGTGCAACCCTGGCCCAGGCCAAAACTGCAAAAAAAAAAAAAAGGAAAACAGTGTGTCTTTGGGAGGCCAAGTGGGCGCCATTCAAACGCAGAGTGGTTCGTTGGTGAGTGGTGTTGGCGAGCTGTGTGTGAGCATGGCATGCACACACACTGCTGATTGTTGCATTCAACAACCAATTTAAAACACATTTGTGGAGTTAACAGACTGTGAGAGTTCTTTTTGTTTTAATAAAATTAATTTGTAAAGGTTTCAAGATGTTAACAAATGATCAGTGAGGCTGTGTCATAATTGATTTTAAAACTTCATTAAGTACACAGGGTGGCTTTCTTATTAACTTCTATTTTGGCTTCAGTGAACTCTTGCAACACTCAAGTAGATCCAGAAAGAGAAATTTCTGCAGTGCTCAGGTTTGAGACTGACCTGAGGCCCCAACCTTTGGGCTGGGACATCGATCGCGGGACCAGGCTTTGCTGCCCCTTAGGCCAGAGAGCGAGTGAGGTTGGCAGAGAAGGGGTTTCAGGAGACACTCAGGGAGTCCCGGCCTCCAGGTATCATGGGAACCCATTTCAGCTTTCCCAGAATGGCCCTCCTGGGCAGCAGGCTATGTCAGGGTGAGGCCCCCACACTCCCAAAGCCCACTTCCTCTGGAAGTAAGGTTGCCTTTAGCCTCAAGTCACCCCAACCCTCCCAGTGACAGCACGTTTTCCCCATTCATTCATTTGTGCTGTCATCCTGCTCATATTCACTGATACCCACTACAAGCCGGGCGCTTTCCTGGGCACTGAGAATTTCACTCCCTATCTTGCTCTCCCTGAAAGCAGGTGCCACATAGGGTGTCTATAGAGAGTGAGTTGCCAGCTGCTGACCAGTAACAAACAGGACTTCCTGCTCTTTGTAAAAATCATTCTGAGAGTCTGCAGGCTTCTCAGAGGTCCTGGTGATGGAGCCCCCATCACTCATCACTCTCCCTCAGCCACCTTGCTTTATTTTTCTTCATAGTAATTATTAACCCTGACATGTTCTGTGTTTACGTGATTTTTTATTTATCATCTCTCTCCCCCCAGCAATATTTCAGCTCCATACATGTAGAGATTTTGTTTGGTTCGTCCCTAGTAAGAATATCAGGACACAGGGTTGGCAATTAAAAATATTTGCTCTGGGTGGATGGATGGATGGACTGGAGGGTAGATAAAGGGTGGACAAAAATGAGAATGTAAATGGGGGGCTGGCGAAACAGACATGGTTCCTGCCCTCATGGCACTTTTAGTTCTGTGAAGGAGATTGAATTAAAGAGTGATGAAAACGAGGTAAAATTGTAATTATGTCAAATGCCACAGGGAGAAGTACTTCGTGTCAGCAAAGAGGTTAACAAAAGGCTTGGCCCGATCTAGTGAGGGAAGGGAGCCCCCCTCAAGGAAGTGAGGACTAAGCTGAGATTGGGCACAAGGAGGAATCATCTCCAGATTCAAAGTGTCCCTCCATAGACTTTCAAGTTGCACAAGCCTGGCTCCCATGTCTCCCCAGGAAGAGGCCCTGAGCAGGACCCCGGGCCTCTCAGGAGGATGTGCACTGCCCGTTGGTGGTCACGCCTCTCAGAGCAGACAGGAGCTCATGCCGAACCCCTTCCCCCCACTGATTGCCCAGATATGATGGGCAATGCTGGGGTCACAAAACAAAATTGAGAATATAACAGCCTAATGGTGCCGGCCGAGTCCTCTAAAGACTTGATTAGAACAGAGCTATTGGGGGTCTTAAAAATCAATGGAGTGTCTTGTTTTCTGGCTCCCCCCTGATGCACCTGATTGAGAGGGAAGAGCCCTGAATGTGGAGTCAGCAGCCCTTGGCTCAAATCCTTATGCTGCTGCTTCCCAGCTGTGCAGCCTTGGGGATGGTTACTTTAGCTCCTTGGCCTCAGTTTTGCCATCAGTGGGATGGGACTGACGATTATGAAAACACCATCTAACAGAAGCCAGTAAGAACTTGATGTATATTTACTGTTTGTATTATTAATGGTTAATGATTGATGCAAAAAAGAAAAGAAATATGGGGCAGCACCTGTGGCTCAGTGGGCAGGGCGCTGGCCCCATATACTGAGGGTGGCGGGTTCAAACCTGACCCTGGCCGAACTGCAACAGAAAAATAGCTGGGCATTGTGGTGGGTGCCTGTAGTCCCAGCTACTTGGGAGGCTGAGGCAAAAGAATTGCCTAAGCCCAAGAGTTGGAGGTTGCTGTGAGCTTTGATGCCACAGCACTCTACCGAGGGCAATAAAGTGAAACTCTGTCTCTACAAAAAAAAAAAAAGAAAAGAAAAGAAGAGAAAAGAAAAGAAATAAAAAGAAAACTGGGTAGTTCCATGGGCTCCCGTTAAAATGCACTTGCACTTTGACTTGAAACATGTAGCTGTCGGTGTTCGAGTACCGTACTCGGCACAGTGGGGCCACAAAGATGAGTCTGGGGCAAGCCCTGCCTTCAGCTATATGACAGCCTACTAAGGAAAATTCATGGGCACTAATAGGCAGATCAGGTAGCTGTGTTTGGGGACAGAAAGTGAGTTCAGAGGGAAGTTCAGAAGAGGGAAAGAGTATTTCAGCAGAGGGAATCCCAGAGGACCACTTGGAGGAGGTGACATCAGAACTTAACTCCTTTAGTGCCTGAAGTAGCTCCATTCTCTGACTTCTACAGAGTGTATCCCCAGCACTGTGTGACCTCATCCCCAGGCTCTTCTCAAAATGCAACCTGGGAGGAGAGGTGGCAATGCAGCAAGCTGACAGATGCTGCAACTGTCCTGTGTCACAGCCCTGAGGCTGTCTCCGACTATCTCTGCAGTGGGTAGGTCTCTGCATGCTGGCTGGGGTCCATCTCAAGAGCATGCTGCATATCTCCAACTTTTCTGCTTTAGAACCTTCTCCCAAATCAAGGGATCCCACTGAACCCACCTGTGAGTGTGATGTGGAATTGTGGAGAGTAAGCCCAGCTGGGGTGACCCTGGAGCAACAGAGGATAGAGCTTGTGGATAAGCACTCTGGTGTCCTGTGCTTTGGCCAGAAAATTCTGGAAGGTGGTCTGCAGGTTCAGACAGTTGAACCCCAAGGACCCACAGCAGCAACCTCAACAACACACCTTCATGCTGCTGCCACCTGTTTCACTTCCCCACATCCTCACTCCTGCCTCTGAGGAAGCACTCATAACTGTTCATTTAAATCATCATCATCAGGTTTTAATTTGTATAGGAGGTTGTAATTTGTACAATGCTGTCAAAACAAACACAACAAAATTGCAGTGACAGAGCACAACATTTATTACTGCCTCACATTCTATCTCTGCCTGGGTCGGGGGGTTCTGTTCTGTGTTGCTTTCCTTCAGGGACCCAAACCAACAGAGCCTACACTTGAGAAAATACCCAGTCAGGGGTAGGGAGAGAGAAACCTGATGAGTCAGCCACCAGATCTTAAAGCTTCTGCCAGGAAATAACCTATATCACTTCTGGCCACGACCACACCCCACCAGCCAAGCAAGTAAGTTATTCATGACCAGCCTCATCAGGGAGGAAAAGGATCTCAACCTTTTGCTTAGAAGGAAGAAAATGGGAACGCAGGTAAATAGTTCTGGTCCCCAAGGATCTTCTTTCTACCTGAAATTGTGAGGAAGAATGAACAGATGGAAGGATGGATGGGTGGATGAGCAGATAGATGATGGGTGGATAGATGGGTGGGTGGGTGGATAGATGGGGTAGATGGTGGGTGGATAGATGGAAAAACCAGATACAGTTCCTACTCTCGTGGACGACCACATTATTCTCCCTGAAACATAGCTCTATTCCCCCTACTGTGCCTGGGATGTTGGGGTAAGAGGGTCATGGTGGAGCAAGACAATGGATTAAGAAGCAGAAGGCCTGAGCTCCATCCTCAAGACCAGCAGTTCTCAACCTATTAGTCACAACCCACAGGAACTGTATTAAAACCTAGCGGCATCAGGAAAGTTGAGAACCACTGCTCAAGACCTTCCAGAAGCTAGTTCCTTTCTGCCTCAGGGCCATGTTCCTGCTGTCCCACCTTTCTGGACCTCTCTTCTTGCCCACTTGAAGCCCTGACTCATTTACTCTGCACATCTCAGGCCCAATCTTGCATCCTCAGAGTGCTCCAGCTGTCCTCCCCTTCACAGCTACTCGAATACAGATCTCTCCTCTCACTCTCTCACTCCCTCTATTCTTTTCCATCATGAGACTAATCCCATTTGGAACTCTACTTTTATTGGGCTGTTTTATCAGTAGGCACCCACTAGACTATAAACTCCGTGAGCTAAGGCCACACCTGTTTTTTAATAATTCTATCTCCAGCACCTAGCAGAGGTTCGCACACATAGTAGGTACTCAACAAATATTTATCAAAAAGTGAACTCATTAGGGAGGCATGTGCTCAGGAACAAGCAAAAAATAATTTAAGGGACTATAATACTCCTATTTTTTGTGTCACATTTTTGATTCCACACTGTGCCTTTTGCTAAAACACAAATGGCAGATGTGAACACTGTCTTGAAACTGGACAGCCTTCATATAGTTAATTAGGATATTTTACCATGTATAATGTATACCCACATTTTTTGCCTAAACTTTCAGGGAAAAAAAATCTTTCATTTTAATTTTTTGATTCAAAGTTTTATTTGTTTATATTTAGGTACCTGTTTTTTGTATTTAAAGGTATTTCATGGCTCGTCGCCCATAGCACAGTAGTTACGGTGCCGGCCACATACACTGAGGCTGGCAGGTTCGAACCTGGCCAGGGACCAGCTAAACAACAAATAGCCAGGTGTTGTGGGGGCCACCTATAGTCCCAGCTATTTGGGAGGCTGAGGCAAGAACTTAAGCCCAAGAGTTTGAGGTTGCTATGAGCTGTGATGCCATAGCACTCTACCAAGGGCAACATAGTGAGACTCTGTCTGTCTCAAAAATAAATAAATTTCAACATTAATTTTTTAAATATAGTTACATTTTTAATACATAAACATAAATTAAAAAATTTATTTGTATAGATACGGAAGTAGCACTACCCATGTATAATGTTTATTACTATTTTTTCCTCAAAAATGGGGTAAAACGTGCACATTATACATGGCAAAATACAGGTATCATTTTTTTCCCATTTTTCTGCTTATTCTCCCAACATCCCTGATACGACAATAAGGAATTTTATCCTCATTGTAGAGATGAATCTTGGAGAGGGGCAGTGACCTACTTAAGTATCCTGATTTGAGATTCCTAACCTTTTCTGCCTGCATAATCTTTCCAAAGTCAGGCTGTAACTAAATGTTTGGAACCCGGTTGTTTGGTTAAATGTGGCCGCTGCTAAGTGTGAGTCCAAAGGTCAACCAGAAAGGCTAAGGCCTCTTGCAAATGAATTGAGCTCATGATCTGGGTTGGTTTTCTCAGAAGATTCATCTATTTCTTCCTCTAGGAAATTATGGATATGGAAAAGAGCATGGGGTCCCCCGGAAGGGAAGGCCATGAGTGCCTATAGGGTTGATTTTCTACCAGCAGCCCTTCTATATGGTTTTATCTTCATTGCTGAATCTTTGACACACTTGAACTATGTAAGGGCATGTGGGAAGGGAGTATGGTGACAGTGGCAGGGCAGTCAATTTCCTGATTTGTCTTTTATTGTACCCATTATTATCTGTTAAGTATCTACCAAATACCCTTCTATAGAACAATAAATGCATTAACTCACTTAATGCTCACAGCTACTCTCTGAGCTCCTCTGGCTGCGGCCAGAAATTCAAATCAATCTAGCTTACAGGAGAATAAAGGGGGAAATCTGGGCTCAGTCACTGAAAAATCCCCAAGTAAAGCTGGACCCAGCTCCTCAGGAATCTGCCTGTGGAGCTCAGCTCTGTTTTATCTGGGACAGGAAGGCTTTCTTCATGCAATGGCCTCCGCTTCTCCAGGCTGACATCCTTCTGGGATCAATTCCACTGCAAAGGAAACGTGTCTTTCTAGATTGCTCTGGCCAGAGCCCCAGGATTTGCTCTAACTGGTTCTGATCAGCCCCGTTTGTGGCCAGAGAGATGTGATGCTCTGGATGGCCAGGCCTGGTCACATGCTCACCCCAGACACTGCTCAATTCCCACCATCCCTGGGAACCAAGAACCTAGGAGCAATGCTTGCTTCTGCATGGAAAATTGGAGGCTATTACTGAAAGAATGGGAACTGGCTGTTCAGTAGGACAAAGCAAATGTTCTCCATAGAGAGCCCTTATTATGATCCTGCTTTTAAAAATAAGAAAATTGAGATCCTGAGAGATTAAGCCACTTCTCCAAAATTACATAGAGCATTGGGGAGAGATTTCCTGCTTTGCTTCACTATTGTGCTCCAAGGAGTACCATGAATGTTGGGTCAGCTGTTGTTGTGTCCTGAAAAAAAATCACCATTTCAGTGATGCATTTCAGTCTGCATTCTCAGGAGACTAGGTTCCAAGAAGGATGTTTGTAACTAAGTCGGCTTTAGTCTAAATAACCACGCCATCTGCCTTTCAGGCTAAAGAAAGCGCGACCTCCTTCTCCATGAATAGAGCTCAGAGTCATCCTCCCTCCCTCCTTTTATTCTTTTTACTCTTACTGGGTTGGAATTGAAACATTATTGTAGTAACTATTAGTTTCAAGGAAAAATTGTAATTGCTTCTAGATCCACTCACTGGTTTCAAGAGCGCTTTAACCTTTAACTTTCTCAGTACAAAGGGAGGCTGGCTGCGTAGTGAATCTAACAAGACCATCATTTATCGCTGGCAGAGTTCATTAGTCAATCGTAACAGTTTAATTATTAGCATTTTAATGCATGAGCATTTAACCAGACAGAACAACAAGCTTTGGCGTACAGAACAAGACTTCTTCAATGGGGCTGAATTAACCCGCGCAATTGTTTGTATTGTGGTGTGCTATTAAAACGAGGTGATTAAAATGCAAGAAACAAACAGATCCATATATTTAGCCAACAAACCAGCATTTGGCTTTCTGGTATTAAGAACATGCTTTTTCTTTCTTTCTTTTTTTTTTTTTAATGCTTGAATTTTGGATTTAAAATCTTTGTTTTATTTGTCCTGCTCCAAATTATAGATGAAAATGCTATACAGAGGATCTACGTGGCGCCACTGATCAGGCCAGGCAACTTTAGTGGAGGAAAGGGAGACCCAAAGGGAAAGACCACAAATGGTCCTCAGTGCCCAGCTGAAGAGGCTGCTGCTATGGGGACCCCATTCTGACTGCATAATTCCCTGGGGAATTTTTTTAAACTGCTCCATCCAGAGAATGACATTCTGTCGGTCCAGAGAGACTTTTTTGTCTATTTCTTGAACTCCCCAAGGCATTCCTACTCGCAGTCAGGGTTGCAACCATCGCTGTAGTTCCACACGGAAGGTGGATCCCTTCCCAACACTTGTCAGATAAGGGGGCAGGACACAATTATAAGAGGGTCCTTAGCTAACAAATGCAATCAATATAACCTGGTTCTGTGTGCCCTCAATGAATCCCCAATAATTAAAAAAAAAGAAGAAGGCTTACGAATGTTCACAGCAGCACTACTCAGGAGGGCCAGAAAGTAGGGGGAAAAAACCCAAGCATCCGGCAACAGGTGAGTGGCAAAACCAAATGAGGTATGTGCCTACGATGACGTCCTATTCAGCCTCCAAAAGGAATGACATTCTGAGATATGCTATAGCATGGATGAATCTTGAAGATGTTATACTAAGCCAGACCCAAAAGGAATATTACTGTATACAGGCAGTCCTGAGTTACAAAGATCTGGCTTCCATACAACTGGCATTTACAAGCAGAGGATATTACAGGTAATAGGTAAATGTACCAATTCCAATTCACATACAAATTCAACTTAAAAACAAACCTACAGAACCTATCTTGTTCATAACCCGGGGACTGTGTGTAATTCCATTTCTGTGAGATACTTAGAATAGTCAAATTCACAGAGACAGGAAGTACAATAAAGGTTGTCAGGGGCTGGGGGCTGGGAGGATCTATAGCTGTTATTTAATGAGTACAGAGTTTCCGCTTAGGATGATGAAAAACTTCTGGAAATGAATAGTGGTGATGGTGCACAACATCCAGGCTACTGGATTGCACACTTCAAATGGTAAAAACTGTACATTTTGTACTATGGATATTTGTCACCATAAAAAAACAGAAAAAATAAGTCTTATCATATTAACTTCATAAAGCCAGTGTGCCTATCAAATGAGATTGTCAATAGAAGCCTTTTGCAAGCTTAAAATGCGGTACATATTTAAGGTGGTAGTAATATTCTTTAATTATTTGTTTTAATCATATTGTTTTAATAAGAGGCTACAACATAAACAGCTGAGAAGGTTAATTAATAATGTCAAACTTAAACGAGTGTAATTAATGTCACTCAGCAAAAGGCCTTTACTAGACTCAAAACATATTTTCTCTCTGGGGTAATCTTGGCCTGATTTTACCAACAGTTCCTCTTTTGCCTGGGAGGTAGAAATTCTTAGAGAGGATGGGAAGAGATGAAAAGTTTTGTATTTTTCACTTGATGCTAAATAGTCACAGTGTGGTCTTACGTTTTGTCAGAAGCACCCACATTTTGGCCTCTGGGATTTGTGTGGAAAAGGTTTCCAAGTCCTAGAATGGTTTCTGCTATGAGAGATGCTGAAATGGACAAAGCATAAGAAATAATCATGAGAGTCAGCATTTATTGAGTATTTCCTAAATGCCAAGCTTCTGATGGAAATAATAATTGGGGGTGGTGGGGAAGATAAATGGCCAGAGAAGAGGAAGAAGGACTCACCCCAACTTGCGGGCAGACAGGAAAAAAATTCAAAAGCCCAGAGAACACTCTATTAGTTCTTTATTTCTGACTCAAGCAATATACTATAACCAGAGAGTCCATGGATTAGTCGGGATTCGAGGCTGATTCCTAGACTCTGAAGAGTTGCCACTGGCCCCTCAATGAACAGAGAGAGTCCCCCCTCTTCCTGGAAGTGAGGTCTTGGTGGGCAGGAGGGGAGACCCCATTCTGTCATGCTTTATTGATTTTGATTAATTTAAATGTTACCTTGTAACATTAAAATTTAAATGTTACCTTGTAACATCTGAGGAGTGTTAATGCTGCTTGAAAAATTGGATACACTATAACAAGGTAAAACATTTGATTAAGTAAGAAAGTGAGGTGAGCTACAGTGTAGGAATAAAGCAAATACCTCAACATCACGGATAAAGAAAGAGGGTATTTACAAACTGAGGGTCAGCGAGGAGAGATTCGGTCTCCTCCACTCCCGTCATTCCGTCTAGAGAAGTGCCAGGGCCTAGGCAAGGCTGCTGAGCACACGGCAGTCTGCATTCCGGGCGACCTCCTTACATGGAAGCATGGGAACAGTTCTGTAGAGTTGGGGACACACAGACTCTTACATGACTGAGCTTAGGTTTCAACTGCTTACAGCAATTGCCGGGACATGCCCCTCGTAGTACTTGGAGGCTGTGGAGGCCTGTGGATAATTACAGCCCTTGTGGGTAGAGGAGTTGCTGTGATCAGCTAAGTTGGTAAAAGCTCTCCCACTGGAGGTGGGCAATTTGGGATGAGCTTCTAGAGTGACTTTTAGACAACCTTCCCTGTCCCTCCACTTAGAGAGTAAGACTGAGTCAAGAATGAAGGGAAAACATAAAATGGATGCCGGAGGGCCTTGCAGACTTGCAAAGCAGTGTGTGTGTGGGGTGGTGGTGGTGGTGGTATTAGATTCAGATCTGAATCTTCTATCAACTGGTAACAGACAGAAAATATAATGATACATGAATTCCCAACATCCTTTAAAATCAGCCAAAGCAAAGCTCAGTTATTCCTGATGAAGGGTCAGGAGAAAACTTCTAAATGCTGATCAAAATATTTTCACATAGTAAACGAGAAAATCTCACGAATGTTATGTCAATCAGGCAGATGAAAATATCTCAGATTGACCACTGGAGGGTGACCTGTCCCCAGAGGCGAAGGCCTCCTGGAACAGGGACCCCATCGGAGCCCAAACTGGACTGAGAGTGCCTGGGGCAAATTCTCATGGATCCAGCTTGTGTCATCACCCCTCGAGAGCCCCAGGTTTGCCTTATAGTGGAGTGCCAGGAGAGAAAATTTCTCTTGGACACTGGAGCAACTTTTTCTGTACTTCTCTCTAATCCTGGTCTTTTATCTCCCAAATCCATAACTATACAG
>CAUYRH010113037.1:0-21497 GCA_963574655.1 Perodicticus potto | reverse complement strand
AATGTGCTAGTTTTATATACAATTTGAAATATTTTCATCAAACTGGCTAACATAGCCTTCACAGCATTTTCTTAGTTATTGCGTTAAGACATTTATATTCTACATTTAGTAAATTTCACTTGTACCCTTGTAAGATGCACCATAGGTGTGGTCCCACCAATTACTCTCCCTCCACCTAGCCTCCCCCCTCCCATCCCTATCCCCTTTCCCCATATTCTTGGGCTATAATTCATATGAAAGCTATAACTTGGTTTCATAGTAGGGCTGAGTACATTGGATACTTTTTCTTCCATTCTTGAGATACTTTGCTAAGAAGAATAAATTCCAGCCCTATCCATGTAAACATGAAAGAGGTAAAATCGCTATCTTTTTTTAAGGCTGCATAATATTTCATGGTGTACATATACCACAATTTATTAATCCATTTGTGGGTTGATGAGCACTTGGGCTTCTTCCATGACTTAGCAATTATGAATTGGGCTGCAATAAACATTCCGATACAAATGTCTTTGTTATAATGTGATTTTTGGCCTTTTGGATACATACCTATTAGAGGAATTGTAGGATTGAATGGCAGTTCTATGTTTAGATCCCTACATGTTCTCCAAACATCTTTCCAAAAGGAACATATTAGTTTGCATTCCCACCAGCAGTGTAGGAGTGTTCCCTTTTCTCCACATCCACACCAACATCTCTGGTTTTGGGATTTTGTGATGTGGGTTAATCTTACTGGAGTTAGATGACATATATTGAGCAAATTTCTAATCCTACCTATCTTAAAAGTTGCAAAAAAACTGAATTGAGTCTTGAAGAGCATTAGATCTGGGTCTAGCATGAGATTAGATCTAATTAGTAACTTTAGCAATCCTCCTACCTCAACCTTCCAAAGTGCTGGGATTGTAGGCAGGAGCCACTGCTCCTAGTTCTTAATTGGATATCTTAAAATGTGTTCTATGAAAGAAATTTGTCACTATAAAAGAAATTGCTGTTTATAAGAGTTTCTGAAAGGGAACACTGAGACACTAGAAACTCTTACTATTGTTCTAAATCAATATGACAAATCTCACCTTGTTACCAAAATTTAACACTTGTCCTTTAAAGCTGCACAGAAAAAGAGGGACAAGTGGTTTGAGAAGAAACAAAGAAAAGTTTATTACTTTGCTGGCAAAGGAGGAAAATGGCAGACAATGGTCTCAAATCCAAATTCCTGCTTCTGAGCAGAAGCACCAGAGCTTTGAAAGATTCTGATCCCGTAATCCCACTTTGGGATAAGACAATCTCATGGCCTCTGCTCAAATTAATTCCATTTTAGGGTAAGAAGCTCTCCTGACCTCTGCCCATCCCATCTTCAGCTAAGAAGATCTTGTGGCCTCCTGCCCCCGACTATTATACCCTTGAGCTACTTCCTGTGGCACAAAGAAAAGGGACATTCCTTGCTTCTCTGACCACCAGCCAGAGACAGAAATGCATGTTTCAATTCCCCAAAACTTGGGAAGTTGGGAAGACAGAAAACATTTTTGCCATTATTTTTCTGACCATTCCCTCTGCAACAACCTTTGCTCAGGATACTTTCCCTGGCAATCTTGTCTTAACTAGAGTTTTACAGAAACTTTTTCCCCTTTGGTATGATGGTGCAATATGTAGGCCTCGAGCCTCAGAGCTGCACTTCCAGAGTATAAATTCTCTGCCTTTTTTCACCTAGGAGTCATCTTTGTAGAAGATAAATTGCTGCCTAACTAACAATTGCTTAGGGCAATAGATAGATAATTGAAAGAGTGATAGTCGGAATGTGTGTGTGTGTCTTTAAAAGCTGGCAACTATAAATTTTGCTTCTGTCTGTCTGTATGTTTGTGTGTCTATACATGTCATGCATATGTGGTATTTTGCAATAAAATATGCAAAAGAGCTCTAATAAATTGCCTTTAAAAAATAAATGCTTAAATCAAAATTTTATCAGGAAAAAAGTAAAGAACTTGGATGCCTTTTCGTTCACTTTACTTTGGTGATCTTAGATAAATGAAACTCGTTTTAAAACTGTTATTAAAGTTCAGGTGTTTAAAGGTCATATAACTGTGGCTTCTGTAATACATGTATTTTTAAATTTTGCTGAATTCAACTGTGAGCTTATGTTATTAGTTATGAGCCTCTGAATTTTGGGGTCTTATGACCATGGTGATGTCTGGGGACATGTCCTCAGTGCCTAGATCGATAGTTGCAAGACACAATCTTGCCCACAAGGCCCCTTCTTCCCTGCCCTAGCTTTGCCTCCTTGCTACTCTGGAAGGAATTTGATTCCCAGTCAACCTGTTTTCTGTCTTGAACTCTGTACCTGGTAAATGAATTAAAGACACAGATGGGCTGTGCCCTTCATAGTCATCTTTGATGACACATGGCTGTTTGAGACTTAGGAGGACCAGAAAAGACGTTAGGGATGGTACCTGTGTTGTGTTTTCAAAACTCTTTCCACTAATTTAAAACCTTAAATCATGTTATTTTAAGTTAAAAACACAATCATAGCATGTTTGGGTTATTTTTAAGATAGAATACTAAAGCATTAATTGTTAAAGATAGGTTTAACGTAGTTTAACAGGTTTTACAATGACATCTTATTTTTATATGCTATAAAAATGAAATATATTTAGACGTGCTAATAAAATTAGAGGCTGATAACAGCTCAAAGTTACTTTATCTCCCTAGGTTTTTCTAAGAGTTACATTATGATTAGTACATACAATTTAAAGTACTAGAGTAATTTATTTATTTCATTTCAGGTTATTGGGAGGATACAAACAATCAGATCACAATATTTGAATTTGTTATATAGAGTCCCTCTTGTAGTTGTGTCCTGCACTCAAAAGGTGCCACACACCCCTATCCTGTGCCTTTTAAGTGGGAGCATACCAGTTCCCCCCTTCTACTAGAGTAATTTAAACTGCTAGGTAAAAGAGAAACAATTCTGGTACTCAAATAAGGTTTTTTAAATGGAAAGTTATAAGACAAAAATTTTAACAGTTTGTTAAAAAAGATAATTCTGTCTAATTTATGGTTTTAAGAGCTGTTTTAAACTAAATAAGTAAATGATGATTAAAACTAAATGGATATAAAAGTTAAAAGCAAAGGTTATAAAACGTTTATAAAAATTTTACCTTACAGCAAAATTGATTAAAGTTCAGGAGATTTGTTTATAAGACTTTATTAAAATTGGCTTTCTCATTAATATAGTAATGCAATAAGGTGATTTGGTTTTCTCCTCTTGAACAAGGTCTTCCTATGAAGTTCCTAAGAATAACAAAAGATTTATGCGCACCTTTTGACTGGATAATACTTCAGTTTCTCTATATCAAGTCTCGTGATTGTTTGGGAGACTTAGTCTCCTCTCTATCAAAGAGTTAAGATTTTTGTTTTGTTTTGTTTGAGACTAAGTCTCTGTTACCCAGGCTAGAGTGCCATCATAACAGCCTATCTCATAGCAACCTCAAGCTCCTGGGTTCAAGTGATGCTTCTGCCTCAACTACCCAAGTATCTGGAGCTACAGGTGCCT
This sequence comes from Perodicticus potto, assembly GCA_963574655.1. NCBI lineage: Eukaryota > Metazoa > Chordata > Mammalia > Primates > Lorisidae > Perodicticus > Perodicticus potto. The sequence continues at coordinate 17,956 of CAUYRH010113037.1, read as the reverse complement.
ACCATGACATCTGGCTAATTTTCCTTCCTTCAACTAAATTAAAATTAGTTTTTTGGGCAGTGCCTGTGGCTCAAAGGAGTAGGGCACCAGCCCCATATGCCAGAGGTGGCGGGTTCAAACCCAGTCCCGGCCAAAAACCACAAAAAAATAAATAAATAAAATGAGTTTTTCTCTTGTGTTAGGATGTATTAGTTCCTCTTTATATTAGTATTGAATATATTCAATACTTGATTTTCCATTCTTGTGGTATTTTACTAAAGAGAATGTTCTCCAACTCTACCCAGATTAATATAAAAGGTATAAAGTCTCCATACTTTTTATGGCTGAATAGTATACTATGGTATACATATACCACAGTTTATTAAGCCATTCATGTTTTGGTGTGAATGTGGTCATTCCACATCTTGGCTATTGTAAATTGAGCCGCAATAAATAATCTAAAGCAAATGTCCTTATGATAAAATTATTCTTTTTCTTCTGGGTAGATACCTAGTCATGGGATTGCAGGATCAAATGGAAGGTCTCTTTTGAGTTTTTTGAGGATTCTCTATACTTCTTTCCAAGGAAGCTGTATTAGTTTGTAGACCCATCAACAGTGTACAAGTGTTCCTTTCTCTCCACATCCACACCAGCATCTGTAGCTTTGGGACTTTGTGATGTGGGCTGTTTTCACTGGGGCTAGGTGATATCACAAGATGATTTTGATTTGAATTTCTCTGATGGTTAGCTACACTGAGCATTTTCTAATATGTATCTTGGCCATTGGTGTGTCTTCTTCAAAGAAAGTTCTGTTCAAGTCGCTTGCCAAGTGATAGATGAGATTGTTTGCTGTTTTCTTGATTAGTTTGAGTTCTGCGTAGATCCTACTTATCAACCCTTTGTTAGATTGGTAACATGCGAATAACTTTTCTCATTATGAAAGCTCTCTATTTGCTTTAATTGTTATGTTCTTAGCTGTGCAGAAGCTTTTTAGCTTAATTAAGTCCCACTTATATATTTTTGTTGTTGTTACAATTGCCAAAGCAGTCTTCTTCATAAATTCTTTCCCCAGACCGATGTTATCAAAAATGCTTCCCATGCTTTCATTTAGGATTTCTATCATTTCATGTCTTAGATTTAAATCTTTCTTCAATCTTGAGTCAATTTTTATAAGTGGTGAAAGCCATGGGTCCAGTTTCAGTCATCTACACGTGGCTAACCACTCCTCCCAGCACCATTTATTGAATAATCATCCTTTTCCCCACTGTATACTTTTGTTTCATTTATCAAAGATCAGATAGTGGTAAGAGGCTGGTTTCATTACTTGGTTTTCTAATCTGTTCCATATGTCTATGTCTCTATACCAATACTATGCTGTATTGATCACTGTGGACTTGTAATATAATCTGAAGTCTGATGGAAGGATGCTTCTGTATTTTTGTTTGTTTGTTTGTGTGTTTTTTGAAACAGGCTCTCAAGCTATTGTCCTGAGTAGAGTGCCCTGGCATCATAACTCACAGCAACCTCAAACTCTTGGGCTCAAGCGATCCTCTTGCCTCATATTTTCTATTTTTAGTAGAGACAGGGTCTTGCTTTTGCTCAGGCTGGTCTTGAACTCGTGAGCTCAAGCAATCCACCTGCCCTGGCCTCCTAGAGTGCTGGGATTATAGGAGTGAGCCACTGCACCTGGCCTGGATTCGTTTTTATTTCTAAGAATTTCCTTGGATATACAGGTGTTTTTTTTTTTTTTTCTGATACATACAAAATGAAATAATATTTTTTCCAGCTATTAAAAGTATGATGTTGGTATTTTGATAAGGATTGCATTAAATCTGTAGATTGCTTTGGGTAGTACTGACTTCTGACAATGTTGATTCTTACCAGCCAAGTGCATGGTATATTCTTCTATTTGTTAAGGTCTTCTGCTATTTCTTTTATTAGGGTTTCATAGTTCTCTGTCTAAAGATTCTTCACCTCCTTTGTTAGATATATTTAAAGGTATTTCATTTTCTTTGAAGCTAATATGAAGGGTATTGTGTACTTGATTTACTTCTCAACTTGACTGTTATTGGCTTATACAAAAGTATTCATTCTATACTCTAAGATGTTTTGATTCTATACTCTAAGATGTTTCTGTATTTTTCTTCATTTCCAGGAGTCTCGTGGTTCAGTTTCTGAGGTTTTCTAAGTATAACATCGTATCATCTTCAAAGAGCGACCATGTGACCTACTCTGCATCCGTTTAGATGCACTTATTATCCTTCTTTTGCTTAATTGCATTGAGTAAAACTTCCAAAACTATGTTGAATAGCAGTGGCGATAGTGGACATCCTTGTCTTGTTCCAGTTCTAAGTGTTAATGCCATTACACTGGAGTTCTAAGTTTAACTCCACTCAGTATGACACCGGGTATGAGTTTGTCATAGATGGCTTCAATTAGTTTAAGAAATGTGCCATCTATGCCTATTTTCTTAAGCATTCTTGTTAGAAAAGGATGCTAAATTTTGTTGAATGCTTTGTCTGCATCTATTAAGAGGATCATATGGTCTTGGTTTTTGTCTCTATTTATGGGGTCAACTACACTTATGGATTTGCATATGTTAACCCAAACTTGGATCCCTGGGATATAGCCTGCTAAATCATGATGTGTAATTTTTTTTTTCTTTTGAGACAGGGTCACACTATGTCACCCTGGGTAGAGTGCTGTGGTCTCACAGCTCACAGCAACCTCCAAGTCTTGGGCTTAAGTGATTCTCTTGCCTCAGCTTCCCAAGTAGCTGGGATTACAGGTGCCTGCCACAACACCCACGTATTTGTGGTTGTAGTTGTCATTGTTGTTTGTCAGGCCTGGGCTGGGTTCAAACCCACCAGATCCAGTGTATGTGGCTGATGCCTTAGCCTCTGAGCTACAGGTGCCAAGCCAGGATGTATAATTTTTTAAATGTGTAGCTCTATTCTCTTTGCTAGGGTTTTATTGAGAATTTTGCAACAATATATACTAGTGAAATTGGTCTGTAGTTCTCCTTTTTAGTTGGGTCTTTTCCTGGGGTTGATATCAGGATGATGTTTGCTTCATAGACTGTTTTGGGAAGGGTTTCTTTATTCTCAATATTTTGGAATAGGTTCTGCATATGGGTACAATCTCTTCTTTGAACATTTGGTAGAATTCTGGTGTGAAACCATCTGGTCCAGAGCTTTTTTGTTGTTACTATTATTGTTGGGAGTTTTTTTATTGTTTCTTTCATTTGGGGGTTTGATTTTAGTCTGTTAAAGAGATTTATTTCTTCCTGGTAAAATCTGGGGAGGTTGTGTGATTTCAGGTATTGGCCCATTTCTTCCACATTGTCAAAATTCTGGGCATAGTTCTTTGTAGTAATCAGAGATGAACTTGTATCGCTGTGGTATCTGTTGTTATTTCCCCTTTATCTTTTCTGATTGAGGTTGTTAGAGATCTTATTTTTGTTTTTAGTTTATCTGGCCAAAGGTTTATCAATTTTATTTATCTTTTTGAAGAACCAACTTTTTCTTTCATTAATACTCTGAATTCTTTTCTTTAAATTTCTTTTGTCTTGGTGCCCATAGCACAGTGGTTATGGCTCCAGCCACATAAACTGAGGGTGGCAGGTTCTAACCCAGCTTGGGCCAGCTAAACAACAATGACAATTGCAACAAAAAATAACCGGGCTTTGTGGTGGGCACCTGTAGTCCCAGCTACTTGGGAGGCTGAGGTAAGAGAATCACTTAAGCCCAAGTGTTTGAGGTTACTGTGAGCTGTGACACTATGGCACTCTACCCAGGGTGACATAGTAAGACTCTGTCTCAAAATAAATAAATAAATAAATAAATAAAATAAAATTTCTTTTATTTCTGATTTCATTTTTTTATTTCTATTCTTCTGCTAGGTTTGAAATTGGATTGCTCTTCCTTTTCCAGTTCCTTGAAATGATTCATTAAGTTGTTGATGTCCGCTCTTTCTGTTTTTTAGGTGTGGGTGTCTAATGTGATAAATTTCCCTCTTGGGACTGCTTTTGCAGTATCCCACAGGTTTTGGTAGTTTATAGCTTCATTATCATTATGTTTGAGGAATCTAATAATTTCCTTCTTTATCTTCTCCTTGACCCAAATGTCATTCAGCATAATGTTATATAGTTTTGATGACTTTGTGTTGGGATGAAGGTTTTTGTTGGAGTTGAGTTCCACCTTTATTTCCTTGTGTTCTGAAAAGATACGAGGTATAATTTTAATGCTTTTCATTTTGTTAAGGTTTGATTTGTGTTGTAGAATATGACCAATTTTGGAATAATTTTGGCTGATGAGAAGAACATATACTCACTAGCTTTGGGATGGTATATTCTATACACGTTTATTAAGTCCAATTGTTCCAGGGTAACATTTAACTTCCTTGTTCCTTTAGTTTCTGTTTAGAGGATCTATCCAGTTCTGTCAGAGGGGTGTTAAAGTACCCAGTTATTATAGTGTTGTAGGATATCATTTTGTTCAGACCAGTTAGAGTTTGCTTTATAAATCTGGGAACTTTTAAGTTGGGTGCATAGATATTTAGAATTAAAAAAAAAATTTGTTGTATTGTTCCCTTGACCAGTATATAGTGACTGTCTTTTTCATTCTTTACTTTTGTTGCTTCAAATCCTCTTGTATCTGAAAACAATTGCAACCCTGCCCCCTTTCTTCTGATTTCTATGTGCCTGAAATACTGTTTTCCAACCCTTTACCCTAAGTCTTGCTTTGCTCTTTGAGGTTATATGTGTTTCTCAAAGACAACACATAGTTGCGGTGTGCTTTTTTTTCTGAGACAGAGTCTCACTTTATTGCCCTCGGTAGAGTGCTGTGGCATCGCAGCTCACAGCAACCTCCAACTCCTGGGCTTAAGCGATTCTCTTGCCTCAGCCTCCTGAGTAGTTGGAACTACAGGAACCTGCCTGAATGTCCGGCTACTTTTTTGTTGCAGTTTGGCTGGGACCGGGTTTGAAACTGCCACCCTCAGTATGTGGGGCCGGTGCCCTACTCCCTGAGCTACAGGTGCTGCCCAGGTTGTCCTTTTTTATCCATTCAGGCAGCCTGTGCCTCTTCAGTGGGTAATTCAAGTCATTCACTTTTATTGAGAGAAATAGCATATTAATTCTAGCATATTTTCAGAGATTCCTAGATTGCATTAAGGATTTGACATTGATTTTTAAGGGTAAAAGCCCCTTAGGGAAAAACAAAGCTGGTCAGATACCTCATCAATAACATTTCCTGATCCGTAGCGAGTAAAGAAGGTCATATCCTGCCTGATCCAGAAATATCAAGTTACTTTAGGGCCTTGAGAAAAGAGGAATTTACCCAAAGCATACAGGTATCTAATGGCACAGATGAATCTTTGGCTCAGCTGAAGAGGCTTTCAGGTGTAACCTGAAATTCCTTATGAAACTTCTAGCAAAGCCAGTTTTGAAAGAAAGAAAAGTCTATAGGCTAATAATTATTTTTACTGCATTTTATGCAAATAATAAGGCAAAGTATACAAAGAGTGAAGTTTATTTTCACAATTAAATTGACTCTACTATGATTTTTCTTTAGTAAAATGGGAAACTAAAGAGAGAAAAATACGATTCAAGAATAAGAAACTATGGACCACCTGTATTAGATTCTAGCTATGTCTGCAATACCAGCTCATAGAATAAGACACAGCTGTTTAACTAAACTGATCTGTTCATGGGACTATGAGACTTGTCAAAAGATACGTAATGATATATAGTAGTCGTATTTGGTTTTTTCTTTCCCACTTCTTAGTTCTAAAATAATAGATTAGGTTTTGATATATAAGACTCTTTAATTTTAAAGTGGAAATGAAAAGACATTACAAATATTTACCCCCAAATACATTTCTTAGACATATTTTGAGATGGCTACCATGAAAGTGACATTGCAAAAGCTTGCTGGAAATATTAATCCCTGTCTATAGTGTATATGTCAGTAGAGTCATGATTAGAAATTTGTCTGCAACCTTAGAACTGGTCTTAGAAGAAACTGCAGAAGCCTCGAGGCTCAACAAAGGCACCTTGACTCTCTAGTCCAGGCAACCCTAGGTTTCCTGTTGGCTAAACAAGAGGGAATTTATACAGTATTTACTACTACTGTACCTCAGGAGAAGTTGAAACCTGAATTGAAAAATTTCCCAGTATGTGGTGTGGCTTCAGCAAGGCCCCACAAGTGGTCCCACACTCAACTTATTTCCAGAAATATTCACTTGGACTGCACAGAACATCAGATCGGTTCTATAGGGGCTCTTAAAATTGGGTACTAGCTATCTGAAGTTCATTTAAGTACTGTGCTGGGGCTGTAAATAAGGGTACTAATGTTGTCATCATGCAAACCTTAGACCTGAAATCCAGTGCTCATGAATATTTACAGGAGACTGCCAAATGGTTTCATTCTTTTTACTCTGGGCACAACTTCAACTACACCCCTTGTCAACCGAAAGAAGCTAGATAGTAGTCAACCCTTTCCCTTCTTATTTGCACATACTTCAGGATTGAGGTTGGATAAAAGAACAAGAGGAAGTTGAAATCACCCTTACCAATTAAGAAGGGGTGCAAGGCAAGAGCTAGAGTAAGGGCCCCCATACTTTGTGAACTTAACTAAAATAATAACATCCTTATTAATATAGCAGTACTGAATTTTTTTTTTTTTAAAGTAATGATAGGGTGGCGCCTGTGGCTCAGTGAGTAGGGCACCGGCCCCATATACCGAAGGTGGCGGGTTCAAACCCAGCTTCTGCTGAACTGCAAAACAGGAAAATAACCAGGCATTGTGCTGGGTGCCTGTAGTCCCAGCTACTCGGGAAGCTGAGGCAAGAGAATCGCCTAAGCCCAGGAGTTGGAGGTTGCCGTGAGCAGTGTGACTCCAGGGCACGCTACCTAGGGTGATAAAGTGAGACTCTGTCTCTACAGAAAGAAAAAAAAAGTAATGATGATAAGCAGCCATCGTTGCCTGATTTGCTTGATAATAATCACTATTCTCTCTGTTTGCTTCTTTGCCCTGGAGTCATACATGGTTATTAGTTATAAAGATTCTTAATGGTTATCAGTTATAAAGATTCTTAACTTTCTCAGTATAAAACATCAGCTGTTTGGAACCTAAGGGTAGTTTTTGAGATACTTTCAACACCCTGTCACCCCAACGACAGACCCACCCAGATTAAGGAACTGATTCAACTGGTCTGGGAGCTCTCCCCCCAAGGAACTGTATTCAAGTGCATTGGCTAACCCACCCAGACAGTAGCCCACACCAAAAGATTGATGTTTCCACTCTGAACCAAGCCAATGAGTAGACCCTAACTGCCTAATCTGTCCACCAAACTATCTTTAAACACCTTGCCTCCTCAATTCTCAGGGAGGCAGATTTGAGAAATTCCTCCCGTGCTGCCATATCTGTGTATTGGCATCTTCTTGGGCAGTGGACAGATGAAACTGGTTGGGCAATAACATCACCAAAAATATTTTTGAAATGATAAAGATTTCATTTATAAACAATTTACTTATTTTTAAAAACCATGTTTGAACTATTCATGAAAATTCTATGAGGCATTTAACAAAACTAGCTATCACCTCAAGTTATTTCCCTGTTACCCATTTTGATGATGTGGAAATATTAGACATTCACCACCTACGCAAGAACCCTAAAGTTAAATACATAGGCATTTTGTGCTTATTGGAAAACATAGTTATTTTCCAAATAGTCTTATTTATCAAAAATGTACTCAAGTCATGCAAACTAAAAGGCATTGAGTTAGGGTCAATTTTTTAAATGAAATATTTGATTTAAGCACTTACTTTTTCTTTAAGCTGATTAATCAGAGATCTTTCATACATTTTGATAGAGAAATATCACATGCACACAACACATATATACATATAAACATTCAGATGTGCAGACAGAAGCAGATCTTATAGCTTTAATCAAGATTCTCCATTTGCCATGACCTATTCCATTGCCCCAAGAAATTGCTAACTAGGAAACCCTAAATTTGTACTTCTTTTTTTTTTTTGCAGTTTCTGGCCAGGGCTGGGTTTGAACCCGCCACCTCCAGCATATGGGGCCGGCGCCCTACTCCTTTGAGCCACAGGTGCTGCCCCCTAAATTTGTACTTCTAAAGGGATGACTCCCAGATGGAGCAATAGTGTTTAGATTTAAACACTAGTATTTCTCAAAATAAAGAAAGGCATAGGTAAAGGCCTAGTTAAGACAAGATGGCCAGGGAAAGTTCCTTAAAGAAAGGCAAAATTTGTTACCCAGTAACCTTTAAGTCAATGTCTTTCCCTGCTGTAAAAGTTTCTAATAAGGCTACACCTTTACAAATGGAGATTTCTTATACGGATGTAAATTTCTGTTACAAAGAGTTTCAAAATAAAGGAAAGTAGTATTTTGGAGACCATTGAATTTGCTTGTTTTTTCATTAGACTTGAGAGCAGAGCCCATCAATGAAGAAGTCAAAGAACAACTGGTAGGAACCCCCTGGCACTTCCCACAGAGGTCCTTCAGTCCTGGTTGTTAACAAGAAGAATATTATCAGAGGGTGGACAGCTTATTTTTAGGCACTTTCCTTGGAACCTTTAGGAGCAGTTCTTTCTCTAATGTTCTGGTTATTTATACAAACGGCAACACATTTTCAGAAACTATTGCTTTAAGGGTAATTTATTGAAAAAAATGCCTTGCGGCAAACCTTGATGTCCTTTTGGTTACTATGGAACTGAAATACTTAGCAAAAGGCTTTCAAATGGTCATTTGTGAGCTTCTGGACTTTGTCTGACCCATAAGTTGACCAAGTAGGTCTTGTCAGGTCCTTCATACCAGAATACCATTCTGCTTCTTTTGTCCATTTTGGGCCTCTTTGGGGACCACCATGTGTATTGGTTGGTAGAGGGCAAGTATTCTGGAGTCATATGTTTTAATCAAGATTCTGAATTCTTTTTTCTTTCTTTCTTTCTTTCTTTTTTTTTTTTTGTAGAGACAGAGTCTCACTTTATTGCCCTCAGTAGAGTGCCATGGCGTCACACAGTTCACAGCAACCTCCAGTTCCTGGGCTTAGGCGATTCTATTGCCTCAGCCTCCCGAGTAGCTGGCATTACAAGTGCCCACCACAACGCCCAGCTGTTTTTTGATGCAGTTTGGCTGGGGCCGGACTTGAACCCGTCACCCTTGGTATATGGGGCCGGCGCCCTACTCACTGAGCCACAGGTGCTGCCAAGATTCTGAATTCTTTATAAAACTTTTGAAATTCTTTCCTAGATTTGGGGATTTTTAAAACTATGATCCTGAGCTCTGTTTTTGTCCATGGAGAATAAGTCATTCAAGGATTATCTCCTGAATTTTCTGATGGTTCTACCTTATAGAAGAATCTTTACCTGTTTTCTCAGAGAAGAAAGGTAATACAGACTGAAATTAGTGAACATAGTAGGATAGAGTTGAGAGTTTTGAGTCATATCAGTTCTATTAACCTTAATATGGGAACTATATCTTGTGTATTTAGCTTTTCATCATCATTTTTTCTTTTATTTTGTCACCTTTTTGCAATGAACTATTTTTTTAAAAGCTATTTTAGAATCCCATTGTCTCTTTGGGACTCCTGAATGCCCGTAAGAATCTAATTCCTTCTGTTTAATTTGGGAGGCTTGAGATTCAAATGCACTTCCCAGGTGAATGGTCATGTTCATTTGGAACATTCCACACAACAATAATCATAATTCTGAATGATCATTTGTAAGATATTGCACTTTTGTTAATATTTGGAGTTTCCAAAGACCAGAAATCCTATACACAAAAAGGCAGGTCTACTGGAAGGTGAAGTATAAAGATCTTCAGAAATGATAGATCTCGTTTTTTATGTTGGATCGTGAGTCTCTTAGAGTTGAGATGACTTTGTCTCCAAGACCTCCTTGACCAACTTAGCCAATGTTTTTCTAGTTTCTGTTTGACTCAATTGGACACCTGAGGCCTCCTTTACCCAAGCATGCAAAAATAAAGAACCCACATACGTCAGAATTCTGAAAGCTGGAATTCAGTACCTTCCCCCCAACTACAGTCATAACCACTTACTAAAACTGCTGTCAGTTACCTTCAGAACTGTAGCCCTGTATGCTAGTGGCAAATAAAATGCAGCCCCCATTCTGTCCGGCCATATGCTAGCCACAAATAGAGTGCAACCCGCATTTCTGTCCATCCATATTCTTAGGGGCTTGACTCGAGCCTTTTATGGAACCATATATGACACATCTCCAAAAAGGTGCAAAAAACCCCAAAAAACAATGTACCCCATGTGAGTGACTTGTCAGCCACCACAAACCCAAAAGTTATGTGAATTGCCACAGCACAAACTAACCCTAGGTACTCCCAAATCAAATGCTCTGTTACAGTACAAGCTAATCTTGGTACCAACAAACCCAGAGATACAAGGGTGCTCAAATGCAGAAAAGAGCAGAGATTAGATCTGAGAGAGACTTATGACTCTTGGGGCTCCATGAGGAAGACAGGGTATCTTTCTCCTCAAAAACTGATTAGTAACTTTTTGTGTGTTTTTCAAGGGGTCTTAGGCTCATCTGCAATCCCCTTCACATCTCTAAATGGCCACCAGATCTGTCAAAAGGCAAAAGTGCATCAAATTTAGTTTAAAGATCTCTATTTGCTTTGTAATCCCAAAATCAGGCAATGCTTTATGTTGGATATCTGGTCTGACATAAAAGACAATAAGTGTTCCAATGAACAGAAATGGTTGGTTTTATACAAAGGGAAAAGTTGAAGAAAACAGATGCAAAGAACAAAAGCATATTAGTTCTTTCAGAGATACTTTCTTTTAAGGCGGGGACAGGGAGAGATCAGACCAGAGAAAAACAACTGAAACAAACATCAGTTTACTTCAAGCTACCTTTTTTGTGTAAGGATTAAAGCAGAGAGAACTTCATTATCATGCCAATTGAAGATTTAAACTGGCCTGTTTGGGAAATTGGCTGTTATCTCTTTCTTTTGCAAGTCTGATAACTTAGTTTGGGCTTACTGATGTGGAACTTAAGCTTGGGGCCTAGTGCAGAAGCTTAGTTCAAAACAATGGCATTCTATAATTTTTTTTGACAGTATAAATACAAGGTTACAAATAGTTCTATGTATCTTTAGAAGTTGGTGTGAGGATCCAGGACTAACCTATTGAGCCTTTAGAATCCTGTGCTGGGCCCTTACTTACACACTATTTGATTTTATAGTAGCCACAACTTTAGCATTTTTTGCCCTTCAGTTTGAATATGGATTGTGAAGTTCTAAGAAATTAATTTATTGGACCTCACAGTGAATTGAATATTAAACTGTCTGACTCCAATACCATTCACTTTTTACAAAAGCATTTTGCTTTGAGCAACCTCTTACATGTATCTACCTCTTTATCCTAAAGTATTCTTATCATTATGAAAGAGCAAGGGCCCTAAGACTGAGAGAAAGATTAGCAAGCTAGAGCTCTTACCCCTATAAAGCAGAAGCAAGGGAGTCAGTTAAAAACAGATGGGGCAGCCCCCTATGCCACCCTCTGTGTTCCCCCCATTCTGTGGCTCAATGCTCCTCACACCTGTCCTTTGCTCTTTCTTTATCCTTTTTCAGTCTTAACACCCTGCCCCCTGCACTCCCTAGGCTTTTCTTGCTTGTCATCAAGCCACCCCAGTCTCATTTCCCTTACTTTCCTTTGAGTCTTAACTACTACCACCACCAACCCGCCCTCTGTCACCATCCCTTGAATTCCCACCCCCACTTCCTTTACTCCCTTCTGGTCTCTGTTCCTTTCTTTCCTGCTCAGCTTTCAAGGCCCCATGAGGGCCCCACCATCGAGTCTGCCCTTACAATGGCTCAGTGGTTTTGAGATGAAGTAAAACGTCACTAATTTGTTCTAATTGGGGGGAAAGGTCAGTCTGCTTTAAATGAAAAGTATGAGTGATAGGATATTTGGGGAGGAAAATGCAATCTCATTACTTTCAAGTACAGAAAGTAATCCCAATGACTGAGACAAGAGGATAAAAGGCAACGCTATACTTCTTGGAGATTTGTAAGTGGTTTGACAAATAGGCACAGCTCATTTATAATTAGGACATTCAGTTTGGGGATACAAATGCTACTCCTGAGGTCTTCACACTGAAGTAGGCTAATATTTCTGTTGTTTACACAATTAGTTTGCGAAGACAGCTCTTTCATCACATATACAGGTACAATTTCATTAGAAGGGTCCAGTATTTCAGACCCACTTTTTCATATCACATGGTCTATAGGAAGAATGCTTTGTTCAGCCGATTTCCAGAAGTGATTGTGAACAACAACAACAAGTACTCGTTTCTGTGGTTCCCTTCTGTGAGAGAGTTACGATCAATGAAAAACTACTCTGTTGGGGTCACATTATTTGGGTGTGGGGATACAGAGGTATAAGGGAAAGAAATGAATGCCCACAAGCAGAGCTAAGCCTCAGCAGAACAGCATGTGGTCAAATGGCCTTGGTTTACAATCCACTAATTCAGCATTGGTGAAAATGAAGGAAAATGGAGCCAGCCTTTTTTTTTTTTACTTTCGTTTTATACTCTAAGAAGCCTATTTGCTAAGCTAATTACAATGGTAAACAATATATTCTTACAAAGATTTATAAAATTTCTTAAAACACTAACTTTCCCTGCATTGTTCAATACTTTAAATGTACTCCCTTCATTTATGAGTAATTGTTAAACTAATTAGCTGAACTTCCTACCAATTTCTGGAAACAGTTCCCTAGAGGAAATCCTATTAGGAAGCTCTTCTTTAGCCTATTTCACTTTATTATGTATAAAAATTTAAAAACCACCTATTTTCTTTACAAATAGCTTATAATGAATGCTTTCCACCAACTTAAACTAGCCTCCCCGCCTTCTACTTTTCTAATAGCTCAGCAATAGTTTATCTCTAGGAAGAAAGAGGGGCTGAAGGAGGTAAGACAATTTCACCCCAAAATATGATTCCTTGGTATAAATATTATTTTGAACTAAAGGCTATTCATAATCAGGGAACTTTGAGTGAAGACTTTCCTCTACCTTAAAGGGCTGCTAGACTCCTTATCACGTGCTAATAGACCTGTAATAAGGTCAATTGAAGCACAATACCTGTCTCTCAGGTTAATTCACAAATCCATCTGTTTTCATCCATCTACCCATCTCCCCCTTAGCAACCACTGCTGCACGTATACATTCCAGTTTCTCTCCCCCTCCCTTCTAAAAGGCATCTTTAAAAGCCATTGACTATGGCTCGGCGCCTGTGGCTCAACGGGCTAAGGCGCCAGCCACATACACCTGAGTTGGCGGGTTCGAATCCAGCCCGGGCCCCTCCAAACAACAATGACGCTGCAACCAAAAAATAGCCGGGCGTTGTAGTGGGCACCTGTAGTCCCAGCTGCTTGGGAGGCAGAGGCAGGAGACTCACTTGAGCCCAGGAATTGGAAGTTGCTCTGAACTGTGATGCCACAGCACTCTATCCAGGGTGACAGCTTGAGGCTCTGTCTCAAAAAAAAAAACATTGACTATCACTGAAACCTTGGGAAATCCTTCTTGTGGTGCCCACCATGTGCATGGCATTTGGAAATAAACCTTTCTCTTATTACAGTTATTACAATAACTGTAAGTTGATCTTATCAGCAAACAAACCTAGGGGAAAAGAGCAAGTTTCCCTGAGACTCATCTTCAGGGTCTAGTTCTACCAAGACCTTTCTGAATCATTTAGGAGGCCAGGATCCCTAAATTCTCATGTTATCCTCCCCCTTCATCCCTAACAATGTGAAGGCATAACCAGTAAAAAGGAACATTCTAGTATACTTTAACTTGCGTTCTTAGACGGCTTCTTTGGTATTCAGAATAGAGATATGCCCTTCTTATGGAAATACAATATGAATTTTTAGAGATTTTCTTCAGCTATTAGGGCAGTCAATTGCTGTGAAACTACTTTCCCTAAAAGCCATAAATTAGAGACTAGTTCTTACAATTATAAGATTCTTCAGCTTTAACCCAAAGAACTCACAGAAGGGTTCCTTGAAATTTTCAGCAAGCCAAAACTAGGGAGGAAAAGGAGCAGCTTTTATTTATAAACCATTAGAAGTAAATTCAATGCCATTAACTTTGAGAGTCATAGAAATGTTGAACAGGTTCATGGGGCACCTTTAAACTATTTTGAATTTTTGTGCTTTGTGGCTTTTAAAAACACCATGCATGAGAAACAGCAACAAAGATTTTCCATTAGCAGAGTCTACTGCATGAGGTGAAGCTACTGGAACCAGGAATAGTGACCAATACCAGGCAACTTTCAAGGCAAAGTCGGAGGAAAGCCATTGCTTTCAGATTTGAAAGGGAAATGTTCTAGGGACTATTGGAGGTGAGACTATGATGACATACATCTTAGAATTTCAGAAGATGAAAAGGCCCATGTGCCATTCTGTTCCCTCAAAAGCCAAATTAACATGATATTTTAATGGTGGCCCAATCAAATCATCTGTGGTATAGACACAAACCAGTATTTTTCTTCTTCTTTTTTTTTTTTTTTTTTTGAGACAGAGTCTCAAGCTGTCATCCTGGGTAGAGTGCTGTGGCTTCACAGCTGACAGCAACCTCAAACTCTTGGGCTGAAGTGATTCTCTTGCCTCAGCCTCCCAAGTACCTGGGACTACAGGCACCTGCCACAACACTGGCTATTTTTTGTTGTTGTTGCAGTTGCCGTTGTTTTAGCTGGCCCGGGCCGGGTCTGAACCTGCCAGCCTTAGTGTATGTGGCCGGCGGTCGCCCTACCCACTGAACTATGGGTGCCGCCCAAACCAGTACTTTTCAGAAAAAAAAAATACTTGCTATTATATTTTATGCTTTAAAAGGAAACTGGGCTGCATTCAAAGTGTGCTTTTGTTCACACTGAGGTTCTAATCTTTCCTACAGGTATATTCACCTTAGACATCAGAGTGTAAATCAATGGGAAAATGGGATTTTGTTTACACATTTCTACTTACAAGCCTGAATGGATAAATCTGTCCAAGGACCAAGGGAATTCTTCAAAGAATACCACAAAAATAGTCAAGTATGTAAATTGAAGAATTACTGACTAACGAAACTATTTGGCATCAATTTCAGCATGCATTTTCTTCTTCTTCTTCTTTTTTTTTTTGAGACAGAGCCTCTAGCTGTCACCCTGGGTAGAGTGCTATGGCACCACAGTTCACAGCAACCTCAAACTCTTGGGCTTAAGCGATTCTTTTGTCTCAGCCTCCCAAGTAGCTGGGACTACAGGCGCCCACCACAACGCTAGGCTATTTTTTTTTTTTTTTGGTTGCGGTTATCGTTGTTTAGCTGGCCTAGGCTGGGTTCAAACCTTCCAACCTTGGTGTATGTGGCCTGCGCCCTACTGACTGAGCTATGGGCACTGCCCACAGTATACATTCTCTTAAAGGAAGCATGTCAGAGTCCATTCATGTTGATATAAAGGAATACCTGAGGCTGGGTAATTTATGAAGAAAATAAGTTTATTTGGCTCATGGTCCCACAGACTGTACAAGGGAGCATGGTGCTGGTATTTGCTTCAGGTCAGGATTTCAGCCTTTCATTCATGGTGGAAGGTGGAGGGGAGTGGACTGTGCAGAGATCACCTAAGGAGAGAGAAGAAGCAGAGGGGGAGGTCTAGGTGTTTTTTTGTTTTTTTTTTTTAATTAATTTTTGGGTCATGGGAAGTAATTGAGTTAGAACTCGCTCAGTCTGCCCCCTCCTCCCAAGGTGGGCATTAATCTGAAGGATTTTCCCCCCACCATGACCCAAACACCTCCAATTAAGCCTCACCTTCAACACTGAGGATCAGATTTCAACATGAGACTTGGAGCATGTCAAACATCCAAACTATAGCATTCCACTCTTGACCCCCCGCAAATCTCCTGTCCTTCTCACATGCAAAGTACAATTATTCCATCCCAATAGTCCCTGAACTTGTTCCAATATGGATTCAAAAGTCCAAAGTCTGAAGTCTCATTTGAGACTCAAGGCAAGTTCTTTACAACTGTGAATCTGCAAACTCAAAAACAGGTTATTTACTTCCAAGATACAATGGTGGTATAGGCATTGAGTGAACATTCCCACTCCAACAGGGAGAAATTGGCCAACAGAGAAGGGTAACAGGCCCCTCACAAGTTTAAAAACCAGCAGGGAAGACATTCAATCTTAAAGCTCCAAGAAACAATCTCTCCTGACTCCCTGGCATACTGATGTAAGTGTTCGGTTTCTAAGGCCTCAGGCAGCTCCATTCATATAGCTTTGCTGGGCATAGCTCATGTGATTGCTCTCCTAGGTTGGAGTCTGGTGCCTGCAGCTTTTCCAGGCTAAGGTTGCATGCTGCAAGTGGGTCTATAATTCTGGGTTCTGGAGGGCAGCCGCCCTCCTCCCACAGCACCATTGGAGAGTATTCTGGTAGGGGACTCTCTGCTGTGGCTCTTCCCCTGTGACAGACTTCTGCCTGGGTTCCAGGCTTTCCAGTATATCCTCTGAAATTTGGGTGGAAGCTGCCAAATATCCATCACTCTTGTATTCCGGCACCCGTGGACTTACCTCTATGCAGAAACCACCAAGGCTTATGGCTTGCACCCTGTGGAATGGCCGCCCAAAGAGTACCTGGGGCAATTTTGTACGTCTGCTGGAGCCAGAATGGCAGGGATACAGTAATTTATAAATTACTCAGTCTCAGGTATTCCTTTACAGCAACACAAATGAAGTGAGACAGAATTACTATCCCCACAATTCTCTGACATCCCAGATCTTTGGGTCTGTGATGGGAGGGGGAGCCTTGAAAATTTCTGAAACGCCTCTGGGACCTTTTCCCCATTTACTTGAGTATTAGCACCTGGCTCCCTTTTAGCAATGCTATTCTCTGTAGCAAGTGGTTGCTCTACATTACCCTTGGATTTCTCTCCTGAAAATGCCCTGTACTTCTCTACCACATGGCCAGGCTGTGAATTTATCAAATTTTTATGCTTTGCTTCCTTTTAAGTTATAAATTCTTCCTTTAGGTCATTCCTTTGCTGCCATGTCTCATCATAAGCTGTTAAAAACAGCCACACCACTGCTTAAATGCTTTGCTGATTAAAAATTTCTTTCTAGGAAATCACTTGTAAGTTCAGAAAGCCCTAGGGCATGGACAAAATGGAACCAAGTTCCTTGCTATAACAAGAAGGATGACTTTTCCTCCAGTTTCCACTCAGTTCCTCATTTCCATCTGAAGCCTCATCCGCACAGTATTTACTTTCTGTATTTCCATCAAGATTTCCATAACCATTCGTTTATTCTCTAGTAAGTTTCCCTCATCATTCTATCTTCCGAACCCTCTGAACTCTTTTAACCTCTGCCCATTACCAAGTTCCAAAGCCATTTCCATATGTTCAGGTATCCTTACAGCAACACCCGACTCCTTGGTAATAAAACCGGATTGACCCGCCCAGGTAGAAGGGACCGACCTTGTACAGGAAGTATAAAGTACATGTCCCACCTACCTGCCCAGGTAGAATTGATCCCTCCCCCCCCCCGGAAGGATGAGTGCATGTCCCCCCCAGGAAATAATGAATGGAACTAATCCTTGCGTCTCTGACCCTTTCAATCCCTATGCGCCCTAGCCCATGTGTGAATTCTCTCCTAGTCAAGGGATTACACCCCACCTGCACCTGGTGGAATAAAACGACATTGACCACGCAGAACTGGGACTCCATTTTCCTTTTCATTTATTTATTTATTTACTTTTTTTTTGAGACAGAGCCTCAAGCTGTCACCCTGGGTAGAGGGCCATGGCATCACAGCTCACAGCAACCTCCAATTCCTGGGCTCAAGCGAGTCTCTTGCCTCTGCCTCCCAAGTAGCTGGGACCACAGGCACCCGCCACAACGCCCGGCCATTTTTTGGTTGCAGCCGTCATTGTTGTTTGGCGGG